>PVKS010006584.1:0-77614 GCA_004027875.1 Aplodontia rufa | reverse complement strand
GTGTGTGTGTATGTGTGTGAGTGAAAGAGAGAGGAGACACCAGTGTGTGTGGTCTCTGTGTGTGTGTATGTGTGTGTGTGTGTGAGTGAGAGAGAGGACACCAGTGTGTGTGGTCTGTGTGTATGTGTGTGTGTGAGAGAGAGAGGACACCAGTGTGTGTGGTGTGTGTGTGTATGTGTGTGAGTGTGAGAGACAGAGAGAGGACACCAGTGTGTGTGGTCTGTGTGTATGTGTGTGTGTGTGAGAGAGAGAGGACACCAGCGTGTGTGTCCACGTGTGCAGGCATGCTATTCTCCCTCCTCACCCCACTTCCTGGCTCTCCTTGGCCAAGAGCCCCCAGCCCCATCTCTCAGGCTCAGTTGGAAACTCAATCTTCTCCCAACGTGCTCACCTGGTCTCTCAGCTGCCCATGGTCTGCTGGAGGGTGCTGACTGGGCCTGGCATGGCTGTCCACCGGCATGGCTGTCCACCTGCCCGCCTGCCTGGTAGGGCAGGTGAAGCATGGGCAGCCACCAGATGTCCCTGGCTTCCCTGGACTCCCCATGTGGCCCTGAGAAAGCATCTGGCCCCTGCACTTGAAGAAGGAATGACCTGCCTACCCCACACCCACTCTACCAGAGCACAGCCCATCTCAGGAGAAGCCAGCCTTCCGGGCGAGCCAGCAGCCCCGGACCATTTGTGGGATAAATTATGAATTTTAATTGTCAAAGCATCTTAGTGTTTAAAGGCTTCTATATATAGGCTCTGCCCTCCAGGAGTGGCCAGCCTGGTGGGGAGAAGGCTGATTCTGAGGGAGCTCAGCGCACTGGGCTTGCAGGCCTCCATCCCACACAAGCTGTCTTGCTGGCGTGGGGAGGCTTGGATGGCTCATGGCCCTGCCAGCCCCTTTACAGGCTCCCTGTGCTGAGCCTGCCTCAGTGGACAGCACCCCCATCTGATGGGTACTGTCCCAGAGCTGAGAGGGGTAGGCAAATGTTTTATGTGGGGGTGACCTGAGGTGACCCATGGAAAACCCAGGTCCTGCACCCCTACATCTTCCTTCTTATGTCTCTGAGATGCCAATTCTGGCTCTTGGGGACAGGAAGGCACCCCTGAAGGCCTCTGCCCTATCTCCTGCCCAGGCGGTGATCTCTCAGAACACTCCTGACTCATTTATTCATTTCCTCACACTTTTCTGGGACCTCTAAGTACCCCTCTCAGATGCCCCAGTCCTTGGGGCTTCTCCACCTTGGGAACAGCTCAGGGTGGCCTGGAAACCAGCCAGGAAACCCCAGGGAAAGCCTTGGCCCTAGGCTTGCGATGGAGGAGAGCGCAGCCTCACAGACCCAGGGCCGGCAGGGGGAGCTGGAGGGAATGGTGGGATTCGCATGGGATCTGGAATTAGCCAGAGACCTAAAAGATCCGATGATGATGGCTGGGAAAGCCCTCTAGACGGCCTCTGGTGTGCCCGGCACTATTCTAAGGACCTTGCGTATAATCCTTCATATTATCCTGCGACAGCCCTGCGAGGTAGGTACTGTATCCCCATTTTGCAGGTGGAAAATACAGAAGCACAAAGAGGTTTTGTGAATTTGCTCAGGGTCACAGAGTTAGAGCGATGTGAACCTGAACAGTTTGTTTCCAGAGTCTACATTCTGCATCACTTTCCTAAAGTGCCTTGTAAAACAAACCAACACATAACCCTGACCAGGCGCCAGGCATGAGCTTGTTTAATCTTCACAACAACCCAATGAGGTTGCTTTGCTATTGCTGCTGTTGCTTTGTGCCAGGGATTGAACCCAGAGGTGCTTAACCACTGAGAAACACCCTTATTTATTTACTTGTTTTTGAGAGAATTGCTTAAGGTTTTGCTAAGTTACCGAGGCTGGCCTTGAATTTGCGATCCTCCTGCCTCAGTCTCCTTAGCTGCTGGATGATGGCTGGGTGTCACTGAGCCTAGTAAGGATGATTTTATTATCCCCATTTTATTGACTAGGGAACTGAGGCACAGAAAGGAGATACAATTTGCCTAAGCTCACACAGTGATAAGTGGCAGAGCTAGGATTAGGCTGGAGGGAGTTATACTTGGGCTGAACTGACCATTCTCACTCTGACTCAAGTTTGAAGGCTTAAAGGCCTGCTTGATCTTGGGCAAGTGACCTCAGCCCTTGAGACCACAAACACCTCCTTTGGAAAGGGAACAGCATACTCTATGCTGGCCTCCCAGGACTAGGGCCAGAGTTCTGGCTGAGGGAAGGAAAGATACATTTACGACAGGCACACACCAAGTGCCTTCTGAATGATCCCACCAGTTCTCCCCACATTAACCCCAATACACTGATAAGGAAACTGAGGCTGTGAGTCATTAGTGCACCTGACTCCAGAGGCAAGACAACCAAAGAGACCATCACACAGTTAAGGAAACAGAGGCCCAAGGGCATCAGGGGGCTGTGGCTTGGGAAGAACCCAAGCCAGACTCCCAACTGCAGCCACTTTCTCTTCCCAGCATCACTCAAGGGTCATATGGCCACTAGACCCATGGCAGGGATAGGTCAAGGATGAACAATGTTTTTGGTTATTTCTGCTTCAAAAAGGGAAAAAGATTAAAAAACAACCCCCAATACATTATAAACCAAGATCTAACAAGTTATTGATAACATGGTTTGGCAAAACTATCAATAAAAACATTGCCTGGAACTGGTTATTCAAAGTCCTCTGTTCAACTGAGCCCTGGCCAGGCCCGGACCCATTCTTCCACGCTGGTAAACAGAGCTCAGTTTGAAGGAGGTGATGAGCCCTCTGGTCAAACATACACAAGTGTTGTGCCCTGCTCAGGCAAAATTGATGTGATCACCCACTGCCCCATTCATGAGAAACTTAAGACTTGGTGGGGGAAGCTGGCACCTCTACAAATCTCTAAGGGCCTATGGAGGCCAAAGGTGCCAGGTGTCCACTGCAGGCCCAGAGAGCAGAGCCAAGACCCACTGGTGCAGTCACACAGGAGGCCTATTCAGCCCAGTGTGAGGAATCAGACGGAAGATCAGATGGCTCAAGAAGTAAGACTTACCTTGGAAGTGAGTAGCCCATCACAAGCAGTGTGCACACAGAAACCAGGGACCAAAGACACTGCAGGACAACTCAGCAGCCCCTGTCAGCTCTGGGATGCCCCTATCTTAAACTCAAGTAAAGGGATTTGACACAAAGCCCTGCCTGTAAGAGCAGCCCTGCAAAGCCCAGGCAGAAGAAGCTTGCTGGCCAGGCCCCTGCCCCCTCCCAGGGCTGAGAGCTGGTTCTGTGCAGAGGGAAGCAGAGGAGGTGGCAGGGAGAGATTAATTCCCCGAAATGGGAAAAAATAGAAAAACACACACACACCACACACCCTAATAACATGTAATAAGAGGTTGGAGATGAGGAACAATGCCCTGGTAATGTCACCCTGGCGGCAATCAATTTGGGTGTCACATGAAATAGGCATAATTATTCCGCCAGCCCTGGCGCTCATCTCTAACCAGCTCCAGGGGCCCAGGCCCAGGCCGGGAAGACAGCGTGGAATCAGTGGTTGGTGCACCAGGCTGGCAGAGGGAGCCGATCCAAATGAGCCTGCCGGCGCGGGCTCTATGGCCTCTCTGGGCGGGCAGGGGGCTTTTGGGTCTTGTGACTGGGGACCCTTGGATGCCCAGTAGTCACCTTGCTCTGCCACCCCTGGCTCACTCCATTGGCACAGCTATCAGAAAGGACTCCCCAAGGAAGTGAGAATGAAGGAGGCACAAACGCACATTTGTTCCATCTAGCATTCATTCTCTGGGTCACCAAACCCTTGTTAAGCACTCACCAATGCCAGGCTCCATGCCAGGCGCCAGGGTGTAGAGACAGGGTTTCCAGAGGGCTGTGCAAGAAGGGGACATCCAAATAACAAAGTAGGCTCCCTCCCCACCTCAAGCCAGGACCACCCCTTTTCATTCTGGGGGTGGACACAGAGCCACTGGAGTTCCTGGAATTTGCTGTTCTCTTTTTGCTCTCAATGTGCAGGGACTTAAGCCCTCCTTGCTCCTCCTTCATTCCCATTTCCTTGGGGAGTCCTTCCTGATGGCTCCTGCCTATTCCTGAATGCAGGATCTGTATAGACAGCATCCCCACTACTGGGAAAACTGAGGTTCAGAGGGGATAACCACTTGGTGAGCTGAGCATTCATTACACACTGGCTACTGCCTATCTCAACCTCCATTTCATACCCCAGAAATCTTGAATCCTAGAAATGCAAATCAAGGCCATAATAAAAGACCATATTAGACTCAGTCAATCAGTCAAAACCAAGATGGCTGACAGCCCGGAATCGGCAAGAATGGGGAGCAACGGGAAAACTCATCTCCTGTTGGGGGAGATATAAACTGGTCCAACCAATTTGGAAAATCCTTGGCACATTTCTGAGGAAAACCAAATGTGGACATGTCTTATGACCCAGCAATTGTGCTCCTAGCTGTGTGCCCCAGAGGTGCCCTGCATAGTGCCTCAAGAGGTGGGACAAGAAGATTTGCAGTGATATTGTTTATAAACACCAAAGAGGGAAACAACCCAAATGCCCATCAACAGGAGGATAAGAAATACACCATGTTATGTTCAAATGACCGAGCTTTATATATCAGTGAAAATGAATGAACTTCAGCTACTATTATTTGTAACAATACAGATGAAGCTTAAGAAGATGGTGAAGAAAAAAAGCAAATTCCAGAGGACAACACATAGCTTGCATTCTTTTCATGAAGTTTAAAAATAACTAAAATGGAACAATCTGTATTCATTTAAATGTATGGTTTTATGTTATATTTAACATTTTTTTTTTCAGTGTTGGAAATGGAACCCAGGGCCTCCTACAGGTCAGGCAAGGACTCTACCACTGAGCTACATCCCCAGCCCCAAATATATGATTTCAAAGAGGCAAAAGAATGCCAAATACATCATTCAGGGTGGCAGGTGCCTCGGAATAAGGGACCAAGGGATGGGGTATGGAGAAGTCCAGGAGATGAACATCATTATCGAGATGTGAGTTGGAGAGCAGGTCATAGTGTTCATTATAGGATTATTACTACTATTACTAGTACTAATATTAAATACGTGGACTGATTAATTAATAGGTCAGGTCTGAACCATTGAGCAAGAGCCAAGAGAGCATTCCAGAGTGAGCCCCAGGCTTGTCAAATGGGGACTTTGCCACCTCTCTGGTTGTTTTCTGTTATCAAATCAAATCTCTGTATCACCTACAAGGATAAGACTGAAAGCACATCACTGACATAAACTACAAGTAGCAAGCAGTCATTAAGCGCTTCTGTGCGTCAGGTTCTATTCTAAATGTTTTGCATATAATAGCACATTTAATTGTCACCCCCTCCATAGGCGGTAGATATTATGGAAAAGGGAACTGAGGCTTGGAAAGATTAAGGAAGTTGCTCAAAGTTACAGAGTTAGGTAGTGGAAGGGGCAAGATTTGAATTCAGGTGTCTGGCTCCAGGGCCTACACTCTTAACAGCATCATTATTAAATGACATTGGAGAAACCGAAAACACAGGAGTAGACTGTTGTCAGCAAGGCACTACTGACCCTCAGCACTCAAAGACATCCGTTCATTCATTTGATGCATAAACAAAGGCCAACGTCAAGAAAGCCTCAGATCCATTTGGAAATGACCCTGGCCTTCTTGCACTCCCTCCACAGAGAACCTTCCCCGATCCTGGAAGCCCTGTTTCCTGTATCTCTGCCAAGCCTGCTTCTAGTTCAGCACTCAGGCAGTTTCTCCTCCTCCTAAAGAACTAGATCACCTCAGCACCCCCAAGAGAATCCCCTTCCCTGAGTGCCTGCACATGCCACTGGGTCCCCTCTCCAGTTCCTGCCTGGCACATCCTTAGCGAAGCCATACCTAGCTCTGCCCATCCATGAAGGATGAGGATGCTGTGTTCCCTCCAGGTAGTTCTTACCACTGAGAGCTAATAGCTGCTCCCTCCCCAGGTCTGCCCCATCCCAGGAGCCAGGCAGGCGAGCCAGAGGGACATTCAGAGCAATCCATGGGAGTTATAGGAGGGGCCTAGCCCAGAGCTGAGCAGGCAGCTCAGCCAGAATGTGCAGAATACATGCATGAATGAACCAGAAGGAACAATGTTAGGTGTGAGCCAGTGAGGTTCTAAGCTGTGGGTGTCTGGGGAAGGAGGATCAGTGATTTGAAGCAGATAGGAAGGCTTCTTAGAGGAGGGGCCAGGAGGAGAGGAGGACCTTTTAGGTAGGGATGCTAGACCAAACCAGGTGAGGATGGTGGCCTATATGGAGGAACTGGTGGGAACAAGAGAGCAATCAGTGGGTAAGCCTTGGGAAGAGCCACACTGGGGATGGAAGGCCTCTATCCTTCCACAGAGTGCCACACACAAGACAGCTAGATCGAGAGACACCCTGCAAGCAAACCAAGGCCCCAACTCGGACACCACACCTGCTGCCTCCCTTCCTGGCCCCTCTCCATTACCATGTGCCTGTGCCTGACATACTACCTCATGCCTCTGTGGGACCCTGCCCAAGTCACGAACTGCCTCATCTCTCCATGGGAACACCCTCCCTGCATGCTCCACCCCAGCCCCAGCTGCATGGCTCCAGCTTTTGCTTCCACAGGCACCCAAGGAGCAGCAACCAGCGGAGCTAACCTGGTACCAGGGGCTGAAGAGCTTTACGCTGAACAGCAGCCCATTCTGGAGGGAGGAGGGTGGTGTCCCTCTGGAATTCTGGGTTTAAAAAAATAATATCCAATATAGAAAAAATGGGTGCTCAGAGACAGGGAATGGAGAAGACCCCCAGGATCAGAGAGGCTCATTGCAGCCAAAGTGGGGTCTCTAGCTTCCTTCTAGTTGCATGCCCCCCCCCCCCGCCCCACCGCCCTTGCCCCCAACAAGCCATTGAAACTTGGCTTGCAGCACACACCCATCCATAAAAGCAGGTCCCTTAGGTTTGGGACCCACCCTAACTCCAGGCCTGAAGCAGTAACAGAACACTACCCAGGACCAGGACCAGAACCCTAGCCTGGGCTATCGCAAACTTCCGCTGGCAGGAGGCAGGGGTAGGGGCAGACACAAGAATGTTATGGGCCTGTCCCACCTCTGCTAGACTGCCTCCAGGAGGCAGTTAGGTGCTGCCTGGAACCCCTTTCTGAGCTCTTTGTGCATGGTTCAAGTTCCTGGCCTCTTCCCTCTTGCCTACCTCCTGTCTCTGGCCACAGGTAGAAAGCAGGAAGGGCACGTATGCTATCCCAGAAAACCAGGGGCTAGTACCTTCCCAAAGGTGGGAGGATTTTGAGCCCCTCCTAGCTCAGACAAGGACAAACAGCCCAGGGGCAGCGGACCCTGTCTTTCCTTACCAGCACTCCTTACTGGATCTGGGGACCCTGTCTTTCCTTACCAGCACTCCTTACTGGATCTGGGGAAGCCCCTGGCTCCCTGGGCAAGGGAGGCCCCAGTGCTGCAGCCTTTGGCACAGTGGCTAGCAGGGCTGAGTGGAGAGCCAGGGGCCAGGCTGGGCTGGGCACCCTTTGGCTATGCAAGCCAAGCAAAAGAAGACTGAGGGAGTTGGCAGTAAGGGGGTGGCCCAGAAGGGGGTGTCCCCATCTCAGGGCCTCTGGCACTCCCACCCAACAGGGCAGAGGAGCTGTTCCCATCCTCCCACATGACCTTTCTACCCACCCAAACCCCAGAACCTCTAAGAACAAAGGGGAGGTGCAGGTGCAACCAAAGCTGGACCGGGCCCTGATCACCAGCCCAGAGGGGATTGTCCACTGGTCTGGCCCCACCCTTCCTCCTCAAAGTGGGATCCACCCAGAGAGACACCTTTTCTGAGGGTGCTTTGGAGGGCAGAAAGCCCATAGCCCACCTGAAGAGGTTGTGTGGTAGGGGAGCAGGAGTCTCCTTCCTCACCTCCCTCTTCACAGCTGGTTCCCACCTCCCACCCTCTGCCTCAGAATGAAAAGTGGGGCAGGAGGAGGTGAGAAGCCTGGCTGAAGGCAGACAAAGGGGAGGCCCCTAAAGGGTTCCTGGGTCCTCCTCTGCCCAACACCCTCTCCTCTTCACCTCCCACCTCCTCATTTCCCTTTTCCCCCAGGGCTGGAGCTGGAAAGGGGCCCTGGCTCCAATGGGGAGGGAGTTGTAATCCAGGCTGGAGTCAGAGGAGAACCCCAGTCCCTGACCCTGTGTCCACTGGCTTGGGAGTGCCTAGCACAGGCAGGGGCTGCCTGGGGGAATCTGGGGTTCACCGAGACCAGACCCACGAAAGGTTAATAAGCAAGGGACTTATACTCTGGATGACCAATGCTCAAAAGGGGAGGGATGGTGGAAGGTACAGGAGAGCAGGAATGGGAAGACGGCAGGGGACCTGTCACTGCTCCCGGGTCCCAGATTACCAACCTGGAATTGGTCAGGGTGGTAACAAGAAAGGAAGAATTATTTTGGAGGTGTGGGAGAGGATCAGGCCTGTGACCCCCAAAGAATATCTGGGTGGCACTGGAGTGCCCTGAATCCCCAGGAGAGCGAAGCCTGGGCCACTGGCGGTCCCCAGGGGCATTCGCTGCGGGCTGACCGCTGGGGGCTCGCCACCGCCGCGGGGCTCACCTGCATCTCGGGTGCGCCGTCCGTCCGCTCGGCTCGGTCACCAATCGCATGTCTCTCCCGCCGGCCCGGCCCCAGCCCCTGCCCAGCCCCCTCCTCTGTCTCCTCCTCCGACACCTCCGCCCGGCAGACCACGCGCCCTGGCGGTCAGTCTGTCTGCTCCACGCGGGCGGGAGCCAAGCCGGACCCCGACCCGGGTCCAGGAGTGGGAAGGCGGAGGCCGCAGCCCCGGCGGGCGGAGGGGCGGACGCGCTCAGGACGTGCGACGCGGACTCCACAAGCCTGGTTCTGCCTCCCGGGCCGGCCTGGAGCCGCCGCCGCCGCCTCTGCCGCTGGGGCCGGGGTCGAGGCCGGGCGTGCTCCGCAGCGGGGCCGGGGCCAGGGCTGGGACCGGCGGGTAGCGGCCACTCATGCTGCTCGGTGCCCCGGGTCGGGAGAGGGGCCGGAGCGGCGCGGGTGGGGACTCCGCGCGCTCCGGGACCGGCCGCTACCGCCGCCTCTGCTGTCGTCCGCCGCCCGCTCCGGCTCCCGCGCCGGCTCCCGCCCGGGCTCCCGCTCGGGCTCCGCGCTCTGCCGCGGCGCAGGGAGGGAGCGCAAGGAGCGAGCAGCGAGCCGGGGAGGGAGGAGGGACCGAGGGAGGGAGGGAGCGAGCGAGCGAGCGGCGGGAGCCGGGCGGGGGAGGAGAAGGCGCGGCCGCAAAACCAAGGGGGGCGGTGAGGTCTCCTTTTGGCGAAGAGGGCGTAGAGCGAGGAGCGCCCAACCACTGCCCTGCACCGTTGGGGAATGAAACTGGCAGGGGGGCGCAGTTAAGGGGCGCGCCAGTCTCGCGTCGTAGCCGGCGCCCTCGCGCTCTGGTCTTGCACAAAGCAGCGCTCCTCTGGGTCCCTAGCTATCCGCGAGTCCCGGGTCAGCCCGGGCCCGGAGAGTCAGTCCTGCGGTTCTCACTGGATTAGTGCACCGTTCTCGTGCGATTGGGTCTGGCCACATGCATGTACACACGAGCGCCTATGATCACACGTGATAACTGAGACCAGTGCACACTGTCGTGTGGACGAACACACACACGTGAACGGACAGGGCTCCCCACCTGGCCAGGGTTGTTTGGAGGGCGGCATGAGAAGGGTCAGACCGGGAGCCTCAGTCCTGCGCATCTCGAAATGTCCTCGAAACCCTAGAGAGGCCACATCTAGAGGTATCTGAGCGAAGCTGGCGGAATCGAAAGCCTCAAAGGACACCGAGGAAGCCGCGCTGGCTCCGCGGTTCTAACCAGGTGTCGGGTCTTGCTTCCGCATTTGCGGCCCGGGTCCCCGCCCAACTAGGATTCTAGTCCAGCAGAGGGCAGCAGGCTTCTCTGGCTGGCGGTGGCCAGGGGTAGGTGGGCACTGCACGCAGCGACCAGCAGAGGGCAGCGGAGAGCCTCAGTTTGGGCTTGGTGTTCCTACCTGTCTCCCAAAAGGTCTTGGGGGCGGGGAGCTCGGAGGGGATTCTGGCCTAGGCTTGAGATGGCCCTAAGAAATGAGACCCGAAATCCAGATCCTCCCTGACCCACAGATACAGAGACTAGATGGGCAGGATGTCTTGGCAAAGTCTTCAGCGTGGGCTAGTCTCTTGGGACCCCATTTTCCACTATACACCCCTTCCATCTCCTTGAAGCCAGATGCCCTTTAATACCAAACCATTTTTATTAGAATAATCACCAGCATTCACACTACCAGGCATAGTGGCCCCTTCTCTGTTAGCACATTACTGCTGTCCCCATTAGCACATTAGTGCTCCTGATACCTTGAATCCACAGGGGTACGGATTCCTACAAGCAGAGAAGGAAGCTGAGTCTGGGAAGAAGCAGACTAATTCAAGGCCTGTGGTTTCTGGGACAGAACTCCAGACCCTGCTCCCAGTGCCTCACGCTTCCTCCAAGAAGCCTGTCTGACATTCTCTGCAGAGATGCCTGACTGGCAAAGAGAGGTTACTCCCCACCACACCCAGCTAGCATTGTCTTGCTTTCCACAGTTCAGCCTCACACACATCCCCAAGAGTTGCACAGACCTGTTCCAGCTAAATCGGTTCTGCGTACCTCTCAGTCTCACTGCCAAACCACTGCTCCGGACAGTCCGGCCTGGTGAACTCTCCTTTCTTCTATGTCTACGTTCATCCTCATCTCAAGCCTAGCTAGAGCCCCTTCCCAGCAGGTGTCCACGATGGGTCATTACATTCATCTTCCAAAAGCCTTGGGAAGAGGCGCTATTGCTGCTTGTGATAGAAGGAATCCCAGGCTCAGGGATGTTAGGTGACTTGCCATGGTCACACAGCTCCTAAGGGATGGAAAGGGAATTTGAATCGCCTTCTAGGGCTGAGTAAACCGGTAGGAGGCAGGCTTGGCAGAAGGACTTACAGGTGGGAGGGGAGGTGGGAAAGAGGCACAGGGGTACCCCTCCCTTCTTGAGCCCAGCGAAGGTGGCTCCGCGGCACAGCAACTTTGCGCTGTCCGGACCCCCTTCCAATGCTCCAGCTCCCCCACCCTGGCTGTTTGTGAGTTACCGGTGAGCTCCCGCCCTCCCGCGCCTCCTCCTCCCACCAGCCCGACAGGAATAGGCGCTCCCTAGCTCCTGCGTAAAGGCTCCGCCAGACCCGCTGCGGGGCGGGGGCGGGGGCGGGGGCTATTCCTGGTGCGGCGACTGACGCAGGCAAGGCGCGGCCGCAGCAGATCTCCGCCCCCGACTCACCTGCTCCTTGCCTCAGTGATCTCGGCGGAGAAATGGGGGAGAGCCCATCGCCCCCGCCCGCAGCCCCAGATGCTGGCTGAGGAAGTTGGCGTCCTAGGGTGGGGTCCTTTGGCGCCCACGATGATCTCTTTGCGTCTCGGAGGCAGCAGGGATGACGCAGAGCTGTGTCTGCGAGGAACTGCCCCGCAGCCTTAGCCCTCCATCTCAACAGTAGCCGAGCCATTTCCTCTTCCCTGTTTCCAAAAGAAATGAGCCTCCCAGATGTCCCCGCCTTATTCTACCTACGGAAATGACCAGAAATGGGAGGCTTTGGGGGTGAGAATTTGGAGAAGAGGCCGTTTGGAAGGTTCAGCCTGAACCTGGGCCCTGACCTTTCTACCTTGACCCTATGTGTGGGAGAGTCTATCTCTGGGAATTGCCCAGTCAGACGCCTCTGTCTGAGCTGTCAAAAAGGTGTTTCTCCATTCTGTCTGGTGGTGTGGTCCTCAACACAGTGCTCTCAGGTGGCCCAGGACCATGGACAATGTGAAAAGTCATGATGGCCCAGTTCAAGACTTCTTTGACACACCTAGGAGATCTTATCCCAGAGCCACAGCTGAGGAATGTTGGCCCACACCTCGAAGTCTTCATCCTTGTTGGTCCACTGTCTGGCATGCCCTCTTCCTGGTTTCGGTCTGTTCTTCAAGATCTAACCAAAATTCTCTCTTCTATTCCTACTTCGCTCTCCAGATGAAGTGGCTTTAGAGGCAAGGTCCTTCTCTCTTCCCTCTATGTCCTCAGAGTCAGGTCCCAAGAGCAGGTCTGAGAATGTGTGTCTCATGTGTTGGATATGGCAGACGATAGTCTCAGGAGAGAATTTGGCAAGTTCCAATAAATCAAGGCAAGGGCTGATGATGGCTGCAAGAAGCCAGCCCACTGTAGCCTGAATGCAAGACCGAGGTTGGGATGGGTTTACCAGGGGACTCTGGAGGAAGGGACAGGGCCCTTTAACACTTACTCAGCCTCTTCTGTGCGCCCAGCTCTGAGCTTTATTTGACATTCTTCAACTGGCTGCAAGATAGGCATTGATATCCTCACTGTACAGATTAACTGAAGCTCTGGGAGGGCTGGTGACTTGCTCAAATTCACTCTGTGCCTAAGAGGTAGAGTTGGGCTCTGAAGCTCAGTGTGTCTGATGTGGGAGCCCAAATCCTGCTCTTCTCTCATTCTGGCTGAGTATACAGGAGGAGGGACCTGGTGGTGACAGGGGACCCCTGGGGCACAGGACAGAGAGGGTGGCACACACAGGCCTACCTGCATGCCTGCTCTGGGCTTGTCCTGCCTGCTTGCAGCCTAGCAGCTCACAGGGTTTTACGATGATGATTATTTCTGAAGGCACTTGAAATTAATGATGGCTCTAAAATGGCTGGGACAGCAGAGTCATTGCAAAGAACTCTAATTAGCAAGAAAAACGGAGACCAGGAGCTGTGGGGCGGGTGGGGGCTGGGCAAGCAGCACTGGGACATGGAGCAGGATTAGGGGGTTGGGGTGGAGATGCATCCAGACCCTCTTGGGACTGGGTGCTCAGATGAACCCCATGTTCCACTTTATGCCACAGATTAACTTACTGCCTTGCTGTGTGACCTTGAGGGGGTTGTTGCCCTTCACTGGGTGACAGTTCTTCCAATATGCATGGGGGGGAGGGTTCTAGGAGGGAGGTCTCTAAGGCCAGGGCTCTGTGGCCTTACCTAGACATTGGGGACAGCAGGATGAGGTCTCAAGTGGCTCTTGGAGGATTGTGCATCCCTAGAAGGCTGAATCCCAGAAGCCGGGGGCCCATGTAGCCCTGAGAGCCTGTATGCTGGGGTTGCTGAGGCTGCTGGTCTAATGAAGCCCCACAGACTCAGGCTGGAGTGAAGTGGGTTGAGAATTGGAATGGAAGCCACACCAACCACACATCAGAGCCATGGGCAGGTGCAGCAAGGAATGGGGGCACATGATGAGGCTACCAGCAAAGTCCCCACTTGGAGGTGGCTCTGAAGCTGTGGCAGGGCTTAGAGCCTTCCTCCTCCTGCTTCCTCCTGGTGAGCACCAGCATCCCACCTGGGTGGGGAACAGAGGGTCTTTTGTGCAGGTGCTTCCCTCTGTTCTTCATTCATGGGACAGCCAGTGCAGAGAGAGGCACAAGGACTCAGTGTGTGGGGACTTATCCCCATAATGGGTGTGGAAATATGCTGGTGACTTGGAGGGACATTCATGGTGGGTCCAGGTGGAGGGAAGGGCAGGGTTGTGGCAAGTCCACTCACTTCATTGGAGCATCCTCTTCCCTGGTACCTACTACAGACATTTCTTGTCATCAACAGGTTTCTCAGACCCTTGAGTCCTCTCTCTCCTCCTCCTCCTCCAATTCAGGGCCCTATGTGGGCTTCCTTCTTCCAGAAACCTGCTCTGAAAGCCTCATCGTTCCCTCTGAACTGAGCACTCAGCCTCAGTTTCCCCCTCTGTAAGAAGAGACTCTAAATAGAACCCAGTGACTTAATGAACCGGGTAGATACATGATGCTGAGCCTGGTCCAGACCACAGCTGGCACTTGATAAATGTAGGTACTTTTAGGTTACCCTGATTACTGCCACGGTTGCTGTCCACCCCGACCCCTCCTCTGTCATTTGGGGGTCTGTCCTTAGGCCCCTCTCAGCATTCCTACTCAGAGAAGCCTGGACTGAGTTCTTTGTCCTCGGAAAATTGGGACTACCTGGAGGGCATGGATTGATCTTGTGTCTCTTCCAGTTTCCACTGCGAGCCCACAGCCCTGCCTGCAGAGGCTCTAATGTGTACAAATGAAAGCTGACTAAAATCCCCTGCTCAGCTGTGACCAATGGATTCCCTAGGGAAGGGGGCCAGGCTGTGGCAGACAGGGACACTCTTGAATCCTCAATTCCCACTTCTGCTGGCTTCAGGATGTTGGTCACCCATGTCACCACTGGAAAAGTTCCAGCGTGAGTGACGTGCCACTATCTAGAAGCAACCTAGCCAGCAGCCCTCTTTGTGCCGGGTCAGGCTGAGAGCTGGGGTTGGAGGACTCAGGGCAGAAGTCCTGGCAGAGAAAGAAGGCGCTGGGGCTGCTTTTGCTCAGCCTTCCCACAGCCCTGCCGAGCTGGGCTGCCTGGTTGTGCCTGAGAGTAAGAAATTGGTCTGGGGTCAATCAGTGAATGAGACATGTCCACCCTGCCCACTCTGAAGTCCCTCCAGGAAAACACCTCATGTTACTAACCTTGAGTGACCACAGGATGCAGTTAGTTGTCCTTAAAAAGAGAGGAGTGGGGGATATTAAATTGGGAGCAAAACCAAAACTGCAAATAGGAAAAGCAATTTGTATAAAGGAACAGCTCTCTGGCTCTTTGGGACCCTGGGCTCTGTGCTTGGCAAAGCAGCTCCTCTGGAGAGTCTGTGCTCCGCTGTCCCCACGGAGCATGTCAGGGGGAACTTGAGCTAATATGTGCAAACAGGCAGCACTATTAGCAAATCCATTCATGAAGCGGTCGTCTTGAGTTCTGTTGCGCTAGAGATTTGTTTATTAACTTAAGTCAGAACCTGTTACTAACTAAAGTCAAAGAGTGTGGCAGCTCCTCAAGATGTGGCCAGCTTCAGAGCCAAGTAGCCTTGAGTTCCAGTTCTGATTCTGTCCATCATGGCTGTGTGTCCCTGGACAAGTCATTTCACCTCTCTGAGCTTCAGCTGTCCTGTGATAGGCAGCCCTAAGATGACCCCCAGTGATCCCTGTCTTCCGTATCCCTGGCTTGTATAATCCTCTCCCCTTGAGTGTGGACCGGGCCAGCTGACTCACTTCTAAAGAGCAGAATATGGCAGAGGTGGTGGGTTAGCTATGGCGTCCGTCATGGGTGCCTTCTGTCCACAGCTTGTCTTTCCACTCTGAGGGAGGCCAGCTGCCATGTTATGAGCAGCCTTGTGAAGAATTTCACAAGGAAAGGAACTTATGCCTCTAGCCAACTCCCATGAGCCCTGAGGACTTCAGATTGCCACTTGAATGAGCTTGGAAGCAGGTCCCCCCTGAGTGGAACCTCAAGGCACACTCTGCAGCCACATTTAACTACAGCCTCATGGGATCCCAAGCCAGGGGTTCCTAGTGCCATTCACCTGGATTCCTGCTCTATGGAAACTGCAAGATAATACTTTCAGGGGTGATTTGTTATGCAGCAACAGCTAACTAATACATGCTCCATCTGTTAAGTGACCTGACAGCTCCTTTCTCCCAATGGCTGGGAACATTGAGGTAATTTAGGCAGAGTGCTCCCAGTGGCATAGCAACTTAACTGTTTTCTGGTGAAGTTGGGGGAAAAATGCACATACTATGACCTAACAGTTCCCATCCTGAGTATGTGTCCCTGAGAAACAAGAAAGCAGGTCGGGGAACATTCATAACAGTACTGTCTGTAATGGTGGAAAATCAGAAAAATCTTACATGCCCATCATTGGCAGGAGGAATAGACACTATTGGGTATATCACACGATGGAATACTATGCATCCCTGAGAATGGAGACATTGGAGTGACACGTATTGGCATGGGTGACATCACAAATACAAGGTGGAGGAACAACCAAAGTATGCACAAGGTGGTGCCATATGCAGTCTAAAAGTAACCCCCAATTCCTATAAACTAAGTACGAATACCTGCTTACCTAGGACATACATACAAGCATGCATGACAATGGCCAATGCCAGTTCCAGGGGACTATTGTTTCCCACAGAGAGGAAATGGAGGCAGAGAACTCAGGCCTGCCCTGAACCCACACTCTGGAGTGTTCCCCCTTAGCATCACCATGGTTCTAAGTATGTTACCCACTTGCTCAGCAACTCCTTCAGTCCTCTCAGCAATCCCCTGGGGCCCATTCTGAGGCTTGGGATCTCCAGGAAGACACTCCTGGGCTTAAGGCCGGTGGGAGGCCAGGGCTTGGTTTCTCACGCTGTCATTGATTTGACAGAGTCCTTGGCCTCTATCTAATCTATCAAAAGGAAGACACTTGGTCCCCTACCTCTAAATAGGTGTGGAGTGAGAGACTGGCAAACTCTTGATTAATCGATCTGGAATATTCACAGAGCTCCTGTGAGCCGAGTCTGGTAACATCTACAGAGCAGGGGAAACTAAAACAAGGAAGTGTGGGCAAGAAAAGGTGTAAATAAGATGATTTAACACAATTTGGTTCAATCTTACAGATAAAGGTTGAGGTTAAGGTGAATTACTGGACATCTATGACATGAGAGATCCTACATAGGTACTTCAACAGATGATCTCATATAAGCTTCAACCAGGCTCTGTAAGGAAGGAACTTTTACTCTCCCCATGTAGCCAATGAATAAATAGGATCAGGGAGGGGGAGCCATTTCCCCAGATCACACAGCAGAATTGGCAGGATATGCCCTCCCTCTCTCTTGCCCTGCCCTCTGGGGCTAGGGATGGAGATGGAAGCCCCAGGCCTTGCTCCCCACAGTGGGATCCCAACCCAGACCAGGTGAGTCTGGAGGATTTGAGAGGAGGAGAGATCACCAGGACAGACTTCCTGGATGCGGACAGGGAGGCAGATGCTTCAGTGGGTTCACTAGTGGTGAGGCAGGTGGGTCATCCATCCATCATCTACCCAATCATTCATTCATTGATTCATTGATTCAACAAATATTTTCTACAACTTTCTCTGCTCATGGTCTAGCAAGCAAGTCTCAACCCATTGTAAAGCAAGTTGAGGTGAGAGAAGTGGGGGTTTTCTCACACACAGAGCAGGTCCTGGGGAGTCAGTACAGACACCCAGGAGGCAGTGAAGGCTGCGCCAGCCAGGTGGACAGAAGGTAAGGGTGGTGTCTTGTGCAATGAGAACGGGGAGACTGTGGGTCCTGTGGAAGGTCCGTGCTGGCCAATGGGTTCCAGCTTGGCTGAGAGGGGGTGAAGGGCTCAGGCTGCTGCACCTCTCTCAGGGTGGGTGCTCCCCAGCCTGCTGGGTGCCCCAGCCCCACCGGGGAGGCTGGGCCCTTCTCCAGAGGGATTAAGAGCAGGAGTGCAAACCATAATGGCACGTGTAATTATGTGCAAAAATGAAGGAGAGCTCCTTAATTAACGGTGGGAGAGAATAAATATCGGCAGAGGCACCCAGCTGCATCGCCCCGTCCCGTCTGGCTAGGACCCAAGGCAGCCGCCTGGCTGCTAATATGCCTATAAATTATTGAACTTATAAAGAAGAAAGCAGGTGTCATTTCGCACCCATAAACAGCTCGTTAGCTAAGACCACTTGGCATCCCGTCAGCTCCCCCACACCCTCCCTGATTACAGAGGGGGCAGATGAGGGGTGGGTGTGGTGGGCGGCTGAGAGTCTGGCTGGTCTCATGCCCTGCCTCCCACCATTTGACCCACTATGGAGTCAGGTGGTACTGGAGGGAAGAGGTCCAGAGACACAAAGAGCCAGAAAAGGCATGAGTGTGCCATTTCTGGGCCATGTGCCGACAGGCCTGGGGAGCTGAGGTCCTGCCAGCCTCCAATGCTGGGGTGCTGGGGTCAGACACTCAGGGTGCACCTCCCTTGGAAGCCACCTGTCGCCTCTGAGCCACTTTCCACTCAGGTTACCTGGGGACAGTCTTGTGTCTCGGAAGGCTGTGGGGAGGGTCCCTTGAGCATACATATACACGTGTGACATTGCTGGTGCACAGTAGCCCTCATGAATGGGGGCTCCCTCAGCTCCCCTGCCCACTCCCATCCCACAGGGTCTCCTAATTATATCAGGTCTAATGAGGCTTTCCTCTGCCAGGCCTGAGCCCAGGACAGCACTGGGAGGGGGACAGTCGAGAAGGAGCAGCCAGGTCCTGGTCTACCCAGGCTCCACCATCCACATAGTCCTTCCACCCCCAGGGAGCAGAGAAGGGAAACAGAGGCAGGGCTCCAGGGCCAGAGCTGCCACCAGGGTTTGGGGAAAGGGGGAGTAAGGGGGGTCTGCTGGCATTTTGGCTCCTCAATGGTGAAGAGCTTGGAAGCCCACTGTCCCTCAGGCCAGGGGCCTGCAGTCTCTGACCCCACACCGGAGGGGCAGATTGGCAACCCAAGTGGGCACCATGGCATGCTCAGCTCTGCCAAGGGCCACACATAGTCAAGGGGGGCAGGGAGGTCATCCCTGTCTCCCATCTGGCCCCAGGAACCTGCCGGATCCTCCTTCCATGACTGGCTCAGTGCCACACAGGGCGTAGGCCTGGGCCTATCACTTGGCTGGGTCAGGGGACAGTCCCTCTTCCTACTCCTGAGGTACCCAGGAGTGCTTTCCTTCTCCCAGAGAAAGACAGGAAGCCCAAAAACTCTTAACAAATATGCCCTGGGCTAGGCCTATTCTCCAGAGCTCCTCTCCACACCCTTTGCGTTCTCCTGTGCAGCCTTGGTCTGTCCTCCAGGCCTGCTTTGCAGATGCACAGAGAGGCCTTGTGCAGCCAGAGGCTGTGCAGCAAGTCAGCAAAACACCGAGTGCCTGGAGACTGGGCCTCCTGCTGCTCCCCACAGCAACTGAACTCTCAGGCTCAGCACTCTGACGGCTGCTGGGGTTTGGTGGGGTGGCATTTCTAGCAGTGCTCTTCCCGCCCAAGGACTCCCAGGGCCTGTCTATCACTTCCCATCCGGGTAGAGGCAGTTGGTGTGGATGCCTGCAGTGTCAGCCAGGGGGGCCTGGTCAGAGAGTAGATGGTGGCATCTCCAGAGACAGCTCTCAGGACTGGAAACCCATTCTGGGACCTAAGAATAGCTCCCCACTCCCAAGAAGGGACTTCTTTTGTCTAGGATCACATAAGTTCTGGAATCAGGAATATATCTGTCTGGTTTCCAAACTTGTAGGGGCACGTAGAGGTGCAGCAGGGTGGCCACCAGGGTGCAGGGGAAAGCAAGGCAGGCCTGACCCCTGGGCAGGTGACAGGTGGACATGACCAGGACCCTGGATATCCTGGCAACAGGACAGCTGTGTGGACTGGACCAGGCAGGAAAGCCAGGATGTCCATGGGTTAGGGGATACCCAGAGCCCTGAGGCAGGACTGGGCAGGATCCTCTTCACCAGGTAAATGATGTGGTTCAGGCTGGCAAGTCGGAGGTGGAGAGATCTAGAAGGCCTCAGACTACAGGAGGGCTCCCTACAGTCTCAAATCAAAACACGGGTGCGTACACTCAGATGCAGTGTGTTCACACCACTTGCCGGGGCGTGAAAACCAGCCATAAATACCTGCACTGTGGGGGCTCATCAGGCAAGTGGGGAGACAGGCCTGGTGTGCCCTCAAGAAGTTCCTAGTGACTCACAGACTGCAGACACCCCTCCTTCTGCCCACTGACTCAGAACAGCCTCCAAAGCAGGGCAGGGCAGAGAGGACCACCTACCCCCTCCCCAGCTGGGACGCAGGAGCCTGGGAAGAGGAACTGATCACCTTGCAGACAGCATATGTCTGTCTTCGGTCAGAAGCTGGGGCAGATGGTCCCCAGGTACACAGTGTGGAGGGTAGGACAGGTTGAAGGAGTGGGTCCCCTGCTTATCACACCTTCTCCCAAGCAGCTGGCAGAAGGTGGGCCTCATTGCCACTCACTCCTTCAGTGCCCAGCTCTTCCCACCCTCGAGCTTGGCAGTGGTGTTTTCACATTTATTCCACGTGCTGGAGCTAGGAGGGTTCGTGCCTGTGTCACGGCTAATGATAAATGCCAGCTAATGTCTGAAGTGTGGGAAGCATCGTGCACAAAGCCAGGCTCCTGTGTTTGTCCTCCCATCCCAGCCAGGCTGGCTGGTCCCTGACAAGAGCAGGGAGCTGCCTCTGAGGGACACCTGCACTCACTGTCGGTCCCACCAGAGGGCTGGCTCTGATCCCAGTTTTGAAGGGCCAGAGGCCTTTCCTTAAGCCAGCTCTGGGAACTGAAGACCTTGCTGGGGGCACTGGGAAGGTGGCTCAGGGGTTACGGAGTTTTCCTGGTGTGCCTCAGGACCTGCCATACCCAACAAAGGCCAAATGGAAAATAAATAAAATTGATTCTTTTTTTTTTTTTAAGAGAAAGAGAGAACCAATTTTATTTAGTTTTTCATGTGGCCCTCGTTGCTCCAACACTTCGTGGTGCACGTGGTGCTGGGGTTTGAACCTGTGTCCTCACGCATGCCAGGCAAGCGCCATAACCACTGAGCCACTGCTCCAGCCCCAAAAATTGATTCTCTCTCTTTCTCTCTCTCTCTTTCTTTATTTAAAATATAAATAAGGACTGGAGCAGTGACTTGGTGGTTACAGCACTTACTTGCCTGGCATGCGCAAGGACGTGAGTTTAAACCCCAGCACCACATATACAACAGAGTGTCAGAGTAACGAAGGCCACATGAAAAACTAAATAAAATGGATTCTCTCTTTCTTCCCCCCACCTGCTCAGTGTTCCTCTCGCTTTAAAAAAAAAAAAAAAATAAAATAAATAAATAAATAAATAGAGGCTGGAGCGGTGGCTTGCCTGGAAAGCGAGAAGACATAGATTTGAACCCCAGCACCACATACACAACTAAGTGTTGGAGAAACAAAAAACAGATGAAGATCTAAATAAAATTGATTCTCTCTCTCTTACTGTCCCTCTCTCTTTAAAAATAAATAAATATATACATACATACCTTGCTAGAAAAGTTGCCCTTGCGGTGGACGCTGGTCCACCTTACTAGGGCAGGGAGGAAGGAACAACCCAGGGGGTGTGAGATACCAAATGCCCTCAGTCACCTCTACTGCCTGGGTGCCTGGGAGGCCCCAGCACAGCCTCAGCTTGACTGGCAGCCCAGGGTGAACCTAGCGAATCCGTGAGAGTACAGGCAGGCCGCAATTTCCCCATCTGCAAACGGGAACAGCGCTGCTTCTCTCACCTGCCTCCTGGGGACCTGGGGTGGGTCGAGAGGCTTCTGCTTGAGCTTGGGGAGGATGTGATGGGCAGCTGCCAAAGGGCAAGCATGTCCCTAGCCCCTGCCCCACCTTCCAGTCCAGTGAAGTAATAAATAGTCAGTAAAGGCTCTGGTGGCTCCAGCCATGCTCTAGCTGTCCGGGAAATGTGCATGGTCTGGGCATGTGGACCGGAAAGGACCACGCCCAAACACACAGCCCCAGCCCACCCCAAAGCAGTGTGCAGGGCGACACTCACCCACTCAGGCACGTGTTTGTGCACCCAGAGACCAGCACACATGCAGGATTGCTCTGGTTCTGTCCCCACAAGGAGTTGGGCTTCCTAGCACCCTGCTGTCATGGCAACAGAGAGCTAAGTAGGGGGCAGGGGTGGGGAGGAGAAAAGGCCTAGAGGAGGGAGCTCAGGCTGCAGGAAGTGGGAGGCTTGAGCTACTCCTCTCTGCACCCCGAATACAGGTCACACCTTTGCAGGCAGTGGGGGCAGGCAGAGGCAGGACCACTTCCAAGAGGGTCAGACCAGAGGCCACCAGTCCCTTCTCCTGGGGGTATAAACTCACACCCAGGCAAGACTGAGGGCCAGGCCCGCCCCAGATATCCCAGAGTAGAAGGCCTGTCACACAGCCTAGAGCTGGCAGGAGAGGTCACCTCCACAGTGCCCCCAAGGCTCTTCTGTCCCCAACAGCAGGAGGGAATGACTGGAGACTCTTCCAGCCCCCACCACAGACCCAGGGGAAGTAACACTGCCCCACAGTTACCTGTTGTGCACTAACTGACTTCATAGTCTCCCATCCTGCTAGGAAGGTTCTACTGACATCCCCACCTTATAGGCAAGGAAACAGGCACAGAGAGACCAAGGTAGCAGAGTCGTCCCCGGAGACCCTCCCGCTGGACAGCATGGAGGTGCAGCAGACCTCAGGGCTGAACGGGCTGTGGCAGCGCTCCTGGAACTCATGTAGCCTAGTTGCCTATTTTGCAGGCACTAACACTGGAACCAGAAGGACAGACTCCTTGTGGCTTCACAGGCCGGAGTCTAGGGATGGGCAGAGGCAAGCATGGCCAGCTGAGAACCCAAGGTACCACAGGGTTCTCAAACGAGATCCAAGTTACGCCCCCAGGCTGTCCTGACCCTACCAGAATCAGGAGGAAGCCTAAGGTGAGAGGGCCCAGGTCCATTTGCCAAGCCCAGTGGAAAGAGAGGCCTTACTAACAAGAGGCTTTGACACAGGGTGCGGAGTGATCAGAGCTGTCAGGAGGACAGAGGCCAGGGAGAGAGCAATCCTGGAAGTCTCCCTGGAGTAGTCAGTCTTGTGTGAGTGGTAGGAGCCTGGCATGCAGAGAGGGGCACAGGCATTCCAGGAGGACGGAAGAGGAGGTGCGAAGTGTGGAGGCTGGCAGACGAGGGTCTGTATAAGGCCCGTAGAGTGGCCACACGGCCCATGGTGAGGCAGAAGGTAGTTAGAGGCAGAGCGGGGTTCGGAATGCTCTCCAGGGTCTTCCTCCCCAGTACTGGGTTTCCCTCTGCTGCAATCCACCTATGACTACAGAGCCAAGGGGCCTGAGGGCCTCTTCCAAGTGCAGCAGGACAATTCCCAGGTACATTACACTGCTAAGGATCACAGCTGTCTTCTTCCATTAGTGCCGGCTTTGAACCCAGGCTCTGAGGGGCAGGCACTGGCGGCTGGGGGCAGGTGCTGATCACTGGCAGCCTTGCTGAATACCATAGTCCTCTCTGCTACCCGGCCCCGAGCACCTCCCTTCCCGTCTGCTTCGCCCTTCCCTCCTACCACTCCCCTCTCTTCATTTCTCGTAGTATCTCTCTATCACTGTTCCTTTGTTTTATTTTCAGCCCTCAGCATCTTTCCTGAAAGAGAACAGCTGGGCTACTGGAGTCACAGAGGAAATATATATATTTTTGACTACTTTGCAGATTCCCCCTTTCTATGAAAACGGATGCCACCATTGCTAACTGACGGACAGATGGATGGTAAGGTATCTGTTTCCTTGCTCCCTTCTGAGGTTCTGTTCTGGAGTATCTAAGAAAGACAGGGTAAGGCAGTGGCTGGGAGTATGTGGTGTGGTAAGTGGGGAAGACTATAGTATCAGATGTGGAACCCTGGGACCCTCAGGATCATCATTACCCCCTTTTTCAGATGAGGAGACTGAGCCCAAGATCACCAGATACAATATTTACAATATTAACATTACCCAGAGAAGCTAGTATTTAAGAAGTACTTGTTGTGTGCCGGGCTCTGTGCTAGACACTTCACACACCTTGAACCTATGAGGCTTATACATTTTACACAGGGAAATCTGAGACTCAAGAAGGGAAGTCACTAGCCTAAGGTCACACAGCTGGGCCAGTAGAGCTGGGATGTCCACCCACACAAATGTGCACATGGCCACCGTGCCAGTCATACCCTTCCCTTCCCTGCCAGCCAGCTGGAAAGTGGCAAAGTTGAGATTTGAACCCATATTTGTCCATGTTCTCGCTCCAAGGCTGGGCCATGTTCCCAAGTTATTGCTGTTGTCACGAAAACATTAAGCAGCAGTTCTAACCACAGCACAACCCAGCCTGATCCTGACCCCGACCTGATTCCTGTGGCCAAGGGCTAAACAGCACCAAGCTACACCTCTCAGCCTCTGACTTGCCCTCTTTTGAGGGCAAGAGACCCTGCTCCGAAAGGGGGAGACTGGATGGGTTGTGTCTTAGGTAGCAACAAATGAAGTGGGGCTGAGGTTCCCCAGGACCAAACTGACCTATCCGTGCCCCTTTTGAAAGGGTTACCCCTTGCCCACCCTGTTTTCCAGGGCTGAAGCCCCTACTTCTCTGGGATCCGTGTGCCCTCTGCTGCCCTGCTAAACAGAGGACCCTGGAGAGGGCCATGGGAACCAGGCCTAGGCCTCAAACTTGCAGTCACAAACCCAGAATCCTCCAGGGATCCTGCACTCACACATACACCTCAGAGCCACCCCACTGGCTGGGGGACTTGGCTCTGCATGCACATCTCTACATGTAACCCCAAGTCCGAAGTTAGTGCCTTTGAAGACACTGAAGCAATGACACTCCTCTCTACTGAGAGAGGTCATTTGGAACAGACATTCAGGGATATGGGATATGAGTTGTGTTATTTGCAAACCCAGAACCCTCCTTGGCTGACCAGTGTCCACACACAGACACCATCAGTGTGTAAATGGCTGACCTGGGAACGTTCTAGGCAAATGCGTGGTCTATGTAAATGTCCACGAATTAAACGTAAACCTGTTAGGTGGCGATGCCTGTGCTCAGGGTCAATGCCATTCCTCGGTAGACAGCAGATGTCATGAAAAATGCATCGGGATGGTGGACATGCACCTGCGTGTGGTCAGTGGCAGCACCTGTGCTTAGGAGGTCGAGGAGACAACCAGTGTGAATCTGCAACATGGGACGGACCGTCAGAGATGGAGGTTCGTGGAGAAATGAGGGACAATTCCACCCACATGAGGGGAGATCAAAGACCAGCACTCCACAGGGGAAGGACAGCAGCTTGCCTCGCCGCTCACAGCTGGGTAGAGGGAGAACTGGGAGCAGGAAAGGGAGGGTCCTTCCACTCCCCACCCCGACTCCATCATCCCGGGAGGCGACAGTGAAAAAGCAGAATGAGAAGGTTTAGTCGCAGACCCACTCAGCCACCACAGATGTCAAAATGACAAATGACAAAATCCCAGTGTCACTAGGTGACATTAGTCAGAGCACCTAAAATCCCAAGCCTCTGTTCTCAAAGGAAAAACCAGAGGGGTGACAATACTGCCCGTGCAGGTCCTACATGACATCAGAGGAGAAAGCACTTTGCAAACCATAAAGAGGTGAGGAAGGTGACATGAAGGGGCTGTGCTGTCCCCGGAGACTTTGCTGTCAATTGACAAGCACCAGGGAAGCCAATTTGATGTCTACAGCGTGGCATGTACACACGGGCACAGTGTGTGCACCCATATGTATGTGAATGTTTTTGAGACCTGAGACTTTTGGAGGCTATGCCACGGAGTGGAGAGTGAGGGGGAAGAGGAGGAAGTGAGATTTCAGGATAATCTTAAAAGCGAAAAAAAATTATTACGTGTCAGGAGGAGTGGGGAGGCTTAAATGGCTTCCAGGTGGGACATAGAATAAAAGAGTCCTCGCTGTTATTTTTCGATTGTCTCCACGCAGGGAAGACTGGCAGAGGGTCGCCATGGCAACCCTGGGCATCCAGCAGGGGGCAGCCTGGACTATACAGGTTGTGTCTGTGCTGAGACATGAGTCAGCCCATCAGAGCCTGGAGGCCAGGGCCGGGTCCAGTCCAGGCAGGACCCTTGTCCTGGATTCCCAGATCCTCCTGCTCTGGAAGCCACAGCTGGGTTGGGAAGAGGACAGACAGAAGCTGGGTAGTGGAAGGGCCGGGCCAAAGATGCAGAAGTCTTGGGATGAGGAAGGGGTACAGGTGGGGGCTGTTGGTTGTGAGGAAGCAAGCAATTTCTGCAGCCTGGTCACAGGAGAAGGGCCCTGTGTGGCTGACACAGATAATGGGATGAGGATTGGGAGGTGGGGTAAGGCATAGAGAGGGAGGGACGGCCTGGGTGTGGGAGTGAACAGGGACCAAGTGGAAGCTTGGGTCTGGGAGCTCTCTGAAGCCACCCATGAGCCTTTGCTGAGTAGCCGTTTAGAGGCTGGATCTAGAGGGCATCTGGCCTCAATAGTGGGCTTCAAAGTCAGGCAGAAGAGGAGTACAGAGAAGGAAAACCAGGTCAGAAAAAAGCAACTATGGCAGACTTGCGCATCCGGGTGCTTACACAGAGGCCACTTTTGATGGAAAACTGAATCCGGGGAAGAGAGAGTTCTCCATTTGTAGAAAGGCAGCTGTGAGCTTGCTGCCTCTTGCTCTGCTGTATCCCAGAGCCTGACATTCAACAAATATTTTTTGAGTAAGTGAATGAATGACAGGGGACTAAATGAACAGTACTCAGAAAGCCACTTGGAAGCTCTGGGAGGCAGTTCACACCTTCTCTCTGATCACTTGCAGATTGGTATTGAGAGAGCTAAACAAGCTAATGAAACCCAAGTGACCGAAAAACAGCAAGTGACAAAGTTGCTGGCCTGGGAGGCCAAAGGAATCTTAGCATCAGGTGGCCCGGGGCTTTTGGTAACCTAAACCTGGAAAGAGTGGTAATGGTTCCTTCTTAAGGTCAAATGACAAAAGCCCCAATCAGTATCAAGTAGTGATTGCTAATGGTCTGCGTCTGCCAAGAAGGCACCACCTTGTGCCTGGGGGCTCTGATTTCTTTGAGTCATGCTCTGAATTAATAAGCAAGGGTTCTGAAGCACTGCTAGCCTGTCTGAAGGCCTGGGAATCACCTTCCCAACAGGGTCGAGTGAAGAGCAAACATATAACAAACTCCAGGACGGGTGACCGTTGGTGGCCCGGCAAGGGAAGGCATCATGGAGTCAGGACAGCGTCCTGCTGACCCATCCACCTGCAGAGCTGGCTGATTCTGCTCAGTCTTGCATGGAGGGAAAGGGGCTCTGCAGTAATTGAGGGCTTGGGGTCTTGGGGTCTAAGGGTTGGCCAGGCCCTCAGGGACTCTGAGATGAGGGTGAGCAAGGGAGGCCTTGGGATGCTTCCCTAACTCTGGAGAAGTCAAGGAAGAACCAGGGTGGAAAATGAGAAGCTGTTCCTCACTGGCGCCAGTTCACCGCTCCATGCGCTCACGAGCCTCCCCAGGAGCGCCCGTGTGGCTGAAAGGCTGGCATGGCTAGACGGTGAGGGCATGCTGGGGACCCAGGGACTCTGCAAATCAAGGAATCAGTGGGACCAGGGCACCCATCACAGGGCCACCGTGGGATCAAATAAGACAATGGACACCAAAGGGCCTCATCAGCAGCTGCGTCACGAACACTACTATTCTTGCTGCTAATATTGACCCACTGGGTAGAAAGGGTCCCTTCCCAGAGTCCCTGGGCAATCAGAGGCCTCTATGGACTTTCCAGCAGCACCTGTCCTCTGCACTATTAGATTGTGGCTGATGGCGTCTGTCTTTCACGGCAATCCCCCTATCTCTTGCCTGTGCCTGTTGCCTGGGAAGGAGCGCGCGCGTGTGTGTGCGTGTACATGTATATTGCTAGAACATGAAAGTCACATTTCCCCGTGTCCATATATCCTTCAGGTGACACCTGTCACTCACACCCCTCCTGATGCCCCTCCCTCTGGAGTGGCTGCTCTGCTGGCCCCCAACTGAGCAGTTCAGGGTCTGGCTTCAATTCCTCCTTCACCAGCCAGGTTCCTCAGCTCAGTGGTGGTCAATGGCAGGACCAGCGAGGGAAGGAAAGGACACTGCTGTGGCAGCCAACCAAAGAGCCTCCCTGAGGGAGTGTGCCTGTCATCCCTAGCTTTGGCCTAAGTACTTGTCTGTCTCCTCCCACGGACTGTGGGCTACTTCAGAGGAGGGCAGGGTTCGACCCTCATTCCTGCTCCAGCTGCCTCCTTTGGTGTCTGCAAAGAGGCTCTCACCTTCTGTCAAAGGTGCAAACAGGGAACTCTGCCCCTTCTATACTGGGGAAGACTGAGGGCAGGGTCTTGCCCAAGGTCACATGGCCCTGGGGCTATGAACTCACAGCCCAGAGTCAAGGTGGCTCTGGACTCCAGGTGTCTTGAGGCCCAGTCTGCTATTCTGACCCCACTTAGGATCCAGTGGCCCAAGTCCTAGATCACTGTTGTTCCTTGTGTCCCCTCCCTACAAGGCCTTGCTTACTTATCTCAGACGGATCGTGGACTCCAGGCCAGACCTGTGGCCTCCAGCAAGGGAGATGACATCTTCCTGAGGAAGGAGGGCAGTTGCAGAGTGAGAGACTAGGTCTCCAGCCAGGTGGGCCACCCAGATCCCCCCCTCCACCAGGCCCTCTCAGTGTTGAACGGAACATTTGTTGAACAGAATTGAATTTACTGTTCGATTGCAGGAGATGTAATTTGATCTGGGTCTTATGAAGCCCTTAATAAAGTTAAGGTATTACTGGTATCTGCTGCTTTTTCATTTGTTAAAGGAGGCATTGGAGCAGGGAGGGCATTCAGCTGGGAGTAAGGACATCTCTGTCCCATCTGCCTCAGCTGCCACCAAGCCACGGTCCCCTGGGGCAGGGGCCACCTGTCTGTTCTAGAGGAAAGGTTTTCATCCTCCAGGTAGGGCTCACTCATCAACCCTAATGCTCCATCTGGGGGAGAGGACCAGGAAGGGAAAGGGAGGTTGGATCTCTTTGGAGTTGGGGGCAAAGGGGCAAAGAGCTACCATTCATTAAGAAAGTTCTGTGGTCCAGAGTCCCTGTTCCCTTTAGTGTATTCAATGCTCATGGCATCCCTGAGTGGCCATTATTAAAGAAAGTTTAAAACACCCCAGTTTTCCTCTTTCAGGTACATGGTGGGGAACTGCATTTCCCTGTCCCCTTTGAAGTTAGGCATAGCCATATGACTTACTTTTGGCACAAAGAAATGTTAGTGGACGTGATGAGTCCACTTCCGAAAGGCAGCCTTAAGAGCCAGTGTGGTCTTGGCCATGCCTCTTCTTATAGGTGCACATAGTAAGAGGGTAGGTATCCTTCAGCCTGGGATCCTGAGTGACAATGAGGAGTAGCTCTCCCGTGTATGTCACAGCGGTAAGCAGCGAGCCTGACCTGTTAGACGTTTCTGACATTTTTAAGATTGTTATTGCAGCAAAACCTCATCTAGTCTGACTGATACAGTGCCCCATGTCCCCCATTTTGCAGATGAGGAAATAGAGGCTAAGCTACTCACACTGGAAAAATCAGGAGTCCATCCTTATCCATCTGATGCCAAGACCATGCCCGTCTGGCAGCTGCTCCAGGATGGCTAGGCATTGTCAGACACCAGCCAGAAGGGATGGGGCCCAGAGTTTAGGGTCCATTTCTCCTCATCGTTTCTTTTTTAATGTAAAGGGTATTCATAATAATGACCATCCAGCACTGGCACAGAATTTACAAATATAATTTGGTTTTTTCTTTAATTTTTTAAATTAGTGCATTATAGTTGTACATAATGATGGGAATTGTTGTCACGTATTCCTAGATGCACACAATACAGCAATATAATTTGGTCAATATCCCCACCCTGCCGCACCCCTCTACCTCCCTCCTCCCATTCCCTGATCCCTTGCCTCTCTTCTGGGTCCTATATTTATATAAAAAAAAAAAAACCCAAGTACAGTGTCATAATTCTTATACCTATGAAGAACATTTTTTATATGCATGACTACAGTATATACAGTGGCGTACTTATAACTGCTTGGAATGCACCTTGCTTTACCTCAGTTCCAACATTTCCCCTTGCCCTCCTTTCCTGTCATCCCTTGTTACTCTCATCTTTCATGTTTGCTGTACAATGCCCCCACAACCCTCACAGTGGCCCACTGAAGATGCTGGACTGGGATCTCTAATCTGTGAGGCTCAGAGGGGTCATGGAAAGGGTTCCAGAGCTAGACAGCCCCCAATATGGATCCTGGCTCTGCTCCCTCTAGCTGGGTGACCTTGGGTAAGTTGCTCATCTATTGTGAGCCTCGGTCTTCTCAGGTGTCAAAGGGGAATAATGCTACTCCCCTGGTTACTTTAAAAATCACCTGAGATGTAAAGATCTTGACATATCGGGGGACTTGGGCTCTGTTGTTGTTAGAGGTGGTACCCCAAGTTGAAGTGGTCCCACTGCCCCACCCTTCCGATTCACCTGCTCAGTGGGAACAAAGCCAGACTTCACTCCTCTGGATCTTCTAGATCCGCCCTAAAGGAGTCCTGCCTGTCATCCTATGGGCTCCTACCCAGTCCCTGGACAGGGGAAGACAGCAGTTTATAACCTCTGGAAACCAGAGTCCAGAGGATAGAAGCTCACCGGGGTCATGCTGGAGGGAGATTTTTGTTTTTAATTTTGGAGGTACTGGGGATTGAACCCAGGGATACTCTACTACTGAGCAACATCTCTAGCCCTTTTCGAAAACTTGATTTTGACACAGGATCTCATTAGGTTACCCAGGCTGGCCTTGAACTTGAAATCCTCTTGCCTCAGCCTCTGGAGTCATTGGGATTAGAGATGTGTGCCACTACACCCCATATGGGGGAGCCAATGTCACAGTGCTGGGCTCCTTGCTTGCTTGCCTCATTTTCCAAGGTCTGTAGGGGCTTCCTACAAGGAAGGCTGGCTGCTCAGAGCCAACAGGCAAGGCTTCTGGAAAGAGCATCTGGGGAAGAGCTAGAGATTTTATGGGGTGTAGGAGTGATTCACCAGGCTCACCCAAGCCTGGGTAAGGCCACATCTGGCGATGTAGACCATCACCTAGGCAGCTGCTCCCCAGAAAACAGCCACATTGGGTCCCACAACACAGCTTCACTCAGGAGGGCACTTCCTCCGTGACACGTCCCCAAATCCCCACCGGATGCTTGCAGCCATGAGTCTGCTCTGGACTTGCCCTGTGTGTGTGCCACAGGAAGCCTGAGGGTGGTCCTACCATCCCACCTTGCACAGTGGGGAAACTGAGGCTCAGGAGGTTCATTGGCCAAAGGTGCTGCAGTATGAAGAAAGGAGTCAGGTTCACACGCAGGACTGCCTGTCCCTTCGCATGTGTGTTCTCAGCATGCCCAATCCCTGCCCCTGACCAGAAGGGTGGGTGGAACCACCCTCTGCGTAGCCCTCTGCTCTCCATGAAGCCCATGTCTGCTCTGGCCACATGGAGGCCCACTGCCAAGCTACCAAAGCCCACGGAGTCTGCAATGGACTCTGGCGAGCACAGGCTCCAGCCCTGGACTAGGCAAGAACAGGGCCTGTGTCTTCCACCCTCCACCGCTCCCAGGGCTGTTGCCCCCACGATGGACACTCACGGACAGGGACGAGGGTAAGAAACCCAGAGAGTGTCCAGGGCATGGATGTGAAACCTCAGGTCAGGCACAGGCTGTGCCATTTAAGGCAAAGACTTCCCCGAGGTCTGAATCACGGCTCCCCAGGCCCCACTTGGGTCCAGGGCTGAGCTCTGGAGAACAGGGGTCCCTGAATCACCCTCAGCAGCTCCAGACAGCCCTGCTGCCCCTTGCAGCTCCCTCTGTCTGGCTCCATCTCTCTCCCTCCTTGCCTTTTTCCACCTCCTTCCCCTGCCCTTTTTCCCTTCCTAAAAAACACTGAGAAATGGGATGCAGAAGCCTACACCGCCTGTGAAGTATGGTTCAGCCTCCCCAAAAGAGGAAATGCCAGTGTGCGGGTTCTCATGGCAACCCCAGCTCCTCCCCCCCGCAGCGCCCCGTGCCCATATGCTAAGATCCGCATGGCACTGACTCAGCTGGGCCCCGGGGTCCAGACAGGGCTGCAGTGGGGGCCACACTGATCCCGTCAGCTTCCCTGGCCAGAGCCTGTTTCTACAGGGACTCCCAGGACCACCCTCAGCCTATCCAGGGTGCAGGAACATGGGGGTGATTCTTAGTAGCTGCCTCAGCTCTAAGCAGGGGCTTTCTGTGGTCAGCAGAGATCTGGTGGTTCCCAAAGGTGGTGGAATAGTGTGGGGTAGTCAAGTGGGGGCACCCTCAGCGTCCCAACCCCTCCACCTCTGCTCTCTGAAACATGCTTGGACTTCAGGAGTTCCGTGTCTGGTGTGGAAGGGCGCAGGGCACAGGAATAGAGTCAGAGCCTGCTTTCTTTGTCCCTGGCACCCCAGCTGCTGCCCCACCCCATCCCAAGTGATAGCACAGGTACCTAGCAACCCTGGCCTCTGAACCGTGGAACGAGGGAGCGAGACATAAGTGTTGGCCTCGGCTGAGCTGCCCTGAGGCGCAGCCTCTCTTGCCCCTGAATTCTCCATGCCTGCAGCCTGCCATGTAGGAGTTTTTCCAGGCCAGTTGGCATTTCCATGACTAATGAAATGGAAGGCAGTGCTAGCCAGGCTTGGGGACTACAGCGCTGGCAGCTAAGGAGCAAATCTTCTAGACCTGGCAGCCACCCTACCTCCTTTCCTGGGGTCCTGTGGGACCAAGAAGCAGAACAGGGCACTGGAGGGACACCCGGGTCTCTGGTACTTGATGGCTCCTCTTCCCTCCACTGGACCCCAGAACAGCTGCCCCAGAGACCTCAGCCAGCCCTGAGTCATCTTCAAAGAACCACTTTGGGTGGGCTAGTGGAATGGTGACCCAGGGTCGGGGAGGGGACTGAAGGTTGGGGCCACTCAGCCTGGCTTCATGAATGAGGCTCCCTCTGCCACTGTGGGGGTCCTCTCTGGAGTCTCTGGAACCCAAGACTTCCAGGTGTGGATCCCTCCTACATTTCTAATCCTTCTAACCAGACATTCCCATGAGCATCAGAGGTATGGAACCCCAGGGAGCATGGGTCTGATCCTATAGATGAAGTCCAGAGAGGGTGAGAACTACACAGTCACACAGCAACTCTGGGGTCAAGTTGGATGCCCACGCAAGTCCCCTTGCTTCCCTGACAAGGATCCTCTCCCAATCTCGAGCTGCTTCCTCTAATTGTCTCCCCTCAACTGAAGGAAGGATGGATAGATGGATGTGGGGGGCAGGGAGTAGGGATTGGGGAACAGATGGGCTCGGAGGCTCCACCGCGGGGGCTCGAGGGAGGGGGAGGAGGCCTGGAGAAACTGGAACTGTTACAAAGTTGCGAGTTAAAACATTCTTCACACTCCCGCCTCCTTTACTGTTCTGATGCACCAAGACGTGACAAAAATGTGTCAGATTTTTAAAAAACCACACACATACACAAATGCCAGTCCCCGTCTCTGCCGCCCGCCCAAGCTTGGGCCATCTGCTTCCCGGGGGTGGGAGGGGAGCGGGGCTTGGCAGTTGGCACCATCACTCTGGACACCCCCAACCCTGGTCTGGACTGACTGCCCCGCCCAGAGATGGCCCCCAGTGAGGCGGATGTCTGGGGAGGTGGGGGCTAGGCCACACCCCCTCCCTCAGCAGAGCTGCCAGATCACTGCAGGGCACACCTGCTCTGCCCAGCCCAGAGTCCAGAGCACGCCCACCCCTTGCTCAGCTGGGCACTGTCCTCCTCTACACTTGCTGGAGCTCTAGGGCTGGAGCAGCTCTCCTTGGGCCTCCCAGAGCCCACCCTTGTGGTACAGAAGCATAACGGAGGCCCTAAGAGAAGAGGCTTCCCCAGGTCGGCATAGAGCAGAGTCCTGCCCAAGCCTCAGGTTCACCCTAAAAACACGGGCTGAGCAGGCGACTTGTGGCAGAGGGGCCGCAGAGAACTGAGGTGAGGGCCTGCACTTCAGCACCTCTCTGCCTCCCGGGAAACGCCTGGGTCCTGGGCACGCCAGGATGGCTGGTCACTCTGACGGCACTAGATCAGAGTCCTGAATGGGATGGAACCCAATGGAAAGACCTGGCGGATCACGGAAGTGGGGCCCTGGGGGAGGAGGGGGGTCAGTTGGGGTCCAGCAGGCACCAAGGTCACAGAATGTAGACTGGAGCCTGGGGCAAGGGCAGGGGCTGGAGGCCTGGAGTCCGTCACCTCTGAAGCTTCCTGGGGCACAGGGCTGGGGGCATCAGGAGCCCTGGAGGGCAGAAGCAGGGGCCTCATGTGGTCAGGTTTGCAAGTAAGAAACCCCGAGGCTCCCAGCGGCTCATGTCTGTCTACAGGAACCCTAGAACACCATCTACCACTGGCCCCGCCCCGAACCTGAGGACTCCGTCATCCCCAGGGGCCAGACCAAACACACCCTGTTCGGAGAAGTGCCCCCTGACTTACTGAGAGGCAAGAGAAACCAATCCCTACCTGGAGTGCCCCAACTGGAGGACTCCCGAGCAGGGCCCCCCAGGAACCTGCATCATGGTGGCTACCCTGTCGGTTAATCTCAAGGCCATCTGACCAGACCCACATTTCAGGTATGCACACAAAGGCTCAGAGAGGTGAAGCAGTTTGCCCCAGACACACAGCAGTTGACAGTTTAGGTCAGCTCAGAATTATGTCACCTCTGAGTCCAGAGTCCAAGGGGCCTGCCATGGGACCCACAGAGAGACGGAAGAGCGGTTGTTATGGTAGACTGGATGGAGAGGGCTGTGGAGCGTGGCGGCTGGGCAGTTGGGGAAAGCTGGCCGTGGCTGGGAGATTTATAATGGAAGACTCTTGGATCAGTTCCTGTACTACTGACCTGGAAAGCTGGCATGCAGGAGGGCAGGGGGTATAGGACAGCCTAGGAGCTGCTTAGCCTTCTTCTGTAGGAGTGACCCAGGGAGCAGGAGGCCACCAGGAGGGAGAGCAATGGGAGCAGGTTCCGAGCCCCACCATGGGCAGCATGGGGATTGTTAAAGTGGTGGATGTCCCGTTAGGTCAGTCAGACCTTCCCATTCCACTCCCGGGGCAGCGGGCAGGGTGCTTGCTGCTCAGGCTGACCTGGAGAAGAGGAGTCGCTCAGCGGTGTCTCCTCACCTGGACGATGGGGTCCTCCTCCCAGCTCCACTCACCCTAGAACGCCCACTTGACGCACCCAGTAAATGGGCTTAGAGATGGGCTCTGGGGCACGTCCAGCAGAGTAGAGTCACGGGTGTGACCCCAAAGGGCAGCCGCCGTGGGACTTGGGGCTTCTGACACCACTGAGGACATCACCTCTGGGGGCTGTGCAATGGCTTCAGCATCAAGGGCCTTTCTAAGGGGCATCCTGAGACCCTGGGGGATGGAGCCCCACCTTCTGGGTGGTGGAGCGAGCCCTGGGACAGACGGCGACCTCAAGCAAAGCCCTGATATGGTTTGTAGTGCTGCAGCTGGACTGGGCTACCTCGGTACCAGGCGGGAACTGGGAAGGGGTGGGGAGAGGAAGAGGGGTGCCTCTCTCCTTGCTCTGCCCATGCCTCAACATTTCCCCTTATCTTCCTACTCATTAGAAATTCATCTGGGTTAATGGATTAAGTGACTTAATACATGTACAGTGTGAGGACAGTGTCTGACACATAGTAAAGACCTTGTTAGTGATTATTATTGATACTACTGCTAAGCACTCCTCTTTCAAATCACAAATGCCATAAACAGGAAAAACTGCTGCTAGTCATGTACACCTTAGTATGAATTAGTTTTAAAACTACCTTGCTCTCCTGCTCACCATATTCTGGGGTCAGCCAGTTTGGGGTAAGAGCAATTTTGGAGCTTGTTGTTTGGGAGGTATAATGAGCAAGAAGACATGGACCTCTGAGCTCTGGGTCACAGGGTGATGCCCTGGCCTTCCTAGCTGGGTGGGGAAGGTGGAGAGTTGAGGCGAGTGGCCTCCGGGGCCTGAGAGGACCCTTGGTTCTCCAGGTGTCTGATGCGAGAGGCTGGTGATCCACAGAGCAGGCATGAGACACCTGCGTGGGGTGCAGAGGTCTTCCCAGGACAGGTGGGAGGGAGGGAAAGTGGGCTCTGGGCTGCCCCTGAGCCTGGCTGCCTGCTCACCACAGTGCTGGGTGCTGCAGAGAGAGGCTGGAGCGAGGAGCAGGGGCTGGGGGTGATTATGGGCAAGCAGAGTGGAAAATGAAGCCCTTCAGCTGGCAAATGAGTTTACTAGAAATGAGATGGGCAGAGGCTGCAATGAGAATGGCAATGCTGGGGGAGGCGAACCGATTTCCAAAGAGGTCTGTGTGGGAGGCTGGGGTGCAGGGTGCGGGGCTGGTCCAGGAGCCCAGACTGCCCAGACCAAGACGGCAGAGGGACATGGGAGAGGCCAGAGCAGCCTCTGGATTGCCAAGATCTCGAGAGAGTGGCAGGATGAGGCTGAGTGTGAAGGACTGTGGTCAGACTTGTCCAGGAAATTCTTAGCCTGCGGAACAAACAGGCAGGGCTGGGAAGGCTGGTTCTTGTAGACAGGCATCTGTCCCTCCTGGAGAGCTGGTCCCGGACGTGACTCCTTATGGAGAGTGTTCAGTTGCAGAGGATCCCCCACAGGGACAGGCCACCATTTGGGTCCCAGTTTGTGAGCCTATGAAGCAGGGACAGCCATCCCTGCCTTGCCATGTGGAATCTGAGGCTTCAAATGAGAGCCAGCGCAGCTCCCTGTCCGCTTCCCTGGCTGGGCTGTCAGCCTGAGGTCAGGCAGGAGCCTCAAAGGCTGCAGGGTGCAGAGTTTGACACCTGCCTTGCACCAGCCTAGACCCGGCCCCTTCCCCACCCACTGCCCTCCTGGCCTGTCCCGCAGGGGCTGCTCAAGCTGGGATGGCATGGCCCTGAGCACAGAAGGCACAGCACCCTGTCTGGACAATGGTGTGCTCACCCAGAGGATCTCAAAGTCCCTCCCAAGGCCAGTGCTCAGATTCTGCCCCTATCCCCACAGGCTGTTCCTGGCCCAGGATGCCGCCCCTGCTCCATCCTGCCCAAATGTCCTGCCAGCCCGGAGCCTGCATGGCCTCTGACGGAGGTGTGACAAGAGGGTGGGGACTGGGGCTGGAGCAGTGGCTCAGTGAGGACCTGGGTTTGAGCCCCAGCACCCTGTACACAACTAAGTGTTGGATCAATGAAAACCAGATGAAATAAATAAATAAATAAAATGATCCTCTTTCTCTCTCTCTCACTCTATCTCTCTTAAAAAAAAAAAAAAAAAAAGAGGGTGGGGACTAGGCGGGAACCACCTCTGGCCCAACAGCTAATAACCAGGCTGACAGACTGAATTATACCTTTTCCAGCTCCTTACTCTATTGATCCAGGAGATGCATGTGTATTGTGTGTGTGTCCCCGTAGTCTGCAGGGTCCTGGGGGTCCCTGATGCATGCACTGAGCCAGGTCAAGTTAGCAAAGTTAGCAAGTGCTAGCTTCTCCTGTCCCCTCCTCCTCAGCTGTCCCAACCTCCCTGCTCTCCATGCTCTCTGGTACTCCAGTTCTGCCCAGGGGGCCTCTAAGCACTGGGTGCAGCTCAGCTGGGCTTGGGTTGCAGGGGGTGAGAGCAAGGAGGAAGGATGGAGCTGGCTGGGGCCCTTGAAGACAAGGGGACCAGAAGCTCTTTACATGGGCTCTCAAGGCAGGGGCAGACTGCACAGGTCCCATCTGAGGACAACAGGGGCCAGCCCTCACCTTCACTAAACCCAGTGCCTTGCACTCTCTCCTGATGCCCTCCCAGCTCCTCACCTCCTGACCCTCCACCTCAAGGTCAAGGACCAGCTTCCTGAGTCCAGCACTTCCCCAGTGCCGCAGTCCGAGGTATCCACTTTATCTGTGCGAGCAGGGAGACCACCTGTCCCTCTGTAGATCCAGAAACAACTCTTCGCCCCTGTGATGGCTAGGTAGTCTCTGGTTCCAGATTTTAAGAGTTTGGAAGTCCATGAACCCATTCCTGAGCCATCCAATGCTTGATCACACACAGGTGTGCACACAGCACACAAGCTGACACACGCACAGATGATGCCAGCATGTCAACAGGTGACCCCAATAGGACACACACGCTCTGCTTGAAAAAAGACGGGCATGGGGGCTGGAGTGGTGGCTCAGTGGTCATGGCGCTTGCCTGGCATGCATGAGGATGCGGGTTAGAACCCCAGCACCAAGTACACAGCAAGGTGTCGGAGCAAGGAAAGTCATATGAAAAACTAAATAAAATTGATTCTTTCTTTCTCTCTCTCGTTGTCCTTCTCTCTGAAAAAAAAAAAGATGGGCATGGCAGAGGACTCGCACGTGGAGGTTCTGGGACAGGCTGTGCCCCTGCATGGGTCATCACCACACTCAGAAGGCAGGACCTGGCCCTTGGAGGGCACTTGGGATTCCCAGGGACAGGAGCACTACCTCCACACAACTGACAGGCTCACTTCCATAAACATCAAGTCCTGGACCTGTGGCATTAGGAAGTCCTTTCTTAAATCTAACTTGAAAAAAATCAATCACCTATCTTTTTTCATTCAACAAACATTCTTGACCCCAGGATGCCCGGGCAGAAGGAAGATGTCCTGGTCCCCAGAGAACTGTGTACCAGGATGAGAAAGAAGAAAGTGGTTGGGGGTGCAGAGGCCTCCAGGGCCCCTGGGTGGCTTCCACCACAGTAATTCCCCAGGGTCCAGTTTCCCCAGCTAAGCAGGTCTCATACCAACAGGAAACTCTGTCACCTCCCCATCACCTCCCTCTGTCCCCCAGTACACTGAGTCACCCTGGGCTCACTGAGGGACAGAACCCCACCCTGCATTTTGGCCCTGTCTGGGGATCCTTTTAACCATTCAGGGTTGAACTAAGTCCCCACTCCAAGCTCCATGCTGACACGGCAGTGACATCGTCGTAGTTAGCTGTCTCTGCTTCCTCCTCTCAGGGGTTCTTTCCCTGAGGCAACTTAACCAGCCCCCACCCCTGTCACCCTGCCTGGAATGCTATCATCAAGGGCCCTCCTCTTTGGTCAGGCATCCTGTGCAGGGTACAGGGTGTCACTACTGCATGGCCCCCACTACTGAGGCATGGGCCTCCCTGGAGTGGATACAAGCCTCTACCCCCTCCCCCAAACTCAAGGTGCTGGAGCTGGAGGGTCTAGTGGCGGGGGGACAGGGCCTCTGTAACCCTCCATGCCATCTTCTGAGTGTGGCAAAGAACATTCATGAGCCCTGGGGCCTGGCTGGGGGTGATGCTCAGGTCACCATGTCTCCGGCAGGACTGGGGTCAGCTTCAGCCTTCAGACCACAGCTGGAGTTTGCAGCAGAGGGCATCTGCTGGGAGGGTGGGGAGAGGCCACGGAGCCCTTGCTGGGAGAGTGACCCAGATTTCTCTCTCTCCTGCCACACAGGAGCAGTGCGAGTGAGTGAACGAGAGAGAGAGAGAGAGAGAGAGAGAGAGAGAGTGTGTATGTGTATGTGTGTGTGTGTGTGTGTGTGTGTGTGTGAAGCATATTCTCAGTCCTGGCAGGAGGAGGAGGGGAGGGAGGAGGCTTGCTGAAAGCTCTGGGAAATGAGAGAGAAATCCTCCTGAATCCCTGGCCACTGTCACTAATAGCTGAAATATGCTCTTGACAAGAAGGTGAAAGGCCCTGGATACTTGGGCCTCGCCTTGCTATGGGAGCTGGAAGTCCAGGCTTGACGGTTGGGTGGGGCCCAGGCTTTGGGTGATCAGGGGGTTGTGCCCAGCCCTGACCCCACCTCTGGCCTTCCTGACATCACCTTTCTGGGGAACATCTCACAGGTTCTCCGGACGCAGCTCTGAAAGGCAGTGAGCTCCCTGTCACGGGGACTGGTCAAGTGGCAGGGAGGTACCTACCCGTCATGTTCTCATACTAGGCATGTGGGGATGGGTGGGGAGGGACAAGCACAAGAAAGACCTGGAAGGCCCCTCCCAGCCGGAAGCATCCCCTAATGCCCACCTCTACCCCCAGGCCTTGCCACTGGGAGCCCTGGACACCAGAAGTTGGCTGGGCCTGTCCTGGAAGGCCAGACCTCAGGTAAGGGCCCAGTGAGGGGCCAGGGAGAGCTGGGCCCAGGCCTGAGAGCATCAGGGGCCTGAGCCGCTAGGTGGGAGGGGGTGTGTGTGTGCCCATAGGCTGCTGGCCAGCCCAGCTCTTGGGAACACACATGGATGCAGAATCGTACTCCTGGGGGCATGCTCCGCCAGATGTGTGGACACAGCTGGATGTACAAGGACACCCTACACAGAGACATGCACAGAGGCACATCAGTGCACACATGAGCGTGAGAATGCACACAAGTGGGCACACATGTGTACCTGCACACAGGCAGGGAGTGCTGTTTCCGGTGGGCTATCTGGGCCCCATGTGTGTGTGTCATGTGTCACCTTATGACCAGGTTCCCCTGTGCTGGTCAAGCTTTCTTCCCTACCATGGCTTCCCCGGGGGAATGGCCAGCACCTGTGATCTCCATAGACCCTCCACAGGCCAGGTGTCGAGGCACACAGCACCCAGCGCATGGCGACGGAATGAGTGAATGATATGGACATTGTTACCAAGCCCCAGCTCTGAGATGGGACACAACCTTCCATTGGAGGGGGCTTCTCTCCCTGCCTCAGGGGGCCTCGCAGTCCCAGGACGACCCCTTGTTCAGAAGTATGCTGTGTGAGGGACACCTTGCTCTCAGAAACCTCACGATGCTCCCAGGGACAGTGGATCACACTAGGAAACCATGGGAGGGAACCACAGGGTCTGGTGACACAGAGCTTGGAAGATTATGTTGCTGTCACCACTACCCTCATTTGCTGGTTATGGACAGAGTGCCTGCTACAGGGCCTGGTTGCCTGCCCCAGGCAGCTCACCAAGAACAGATGCATATGGAGGAAATGACGGAGGGGCTAAACCTGGAGGTCAAGGAGGGCCACAGTAGAACTCAGCCACATAGTCTGATTCATGCTGTCCACCACTTAGCTCTGTGATCCTCAGCAGCTCACTTAATTTCCTTGCACCTCAGTTTTCCTCATCTGTAAAATGGATGTATTTACCCCTGGGTTGTCACGGAGATCAAACGCTTGTAAGATGCTTTCTACGGGGCCTGGCACAGAAGTGTTGAAGAAACCAGAGCTGCAGCTGTTGTTTGTTTCATTCTTAGTTAAGTGCAGCCCCTGACTGTGCCTGCAGCACGTAGGCAGCCCGCAGGAAAGCAGGCGGGAGGAAGACGCAGCAAGCAACTCCCCCCGCCTGGATGGCACCTGGCTTGGCTTCCTCTGCTCATGGAACCCAAGGGCCTGGCGCATCCGGGCAGAGGGGCATGGAGGCAAGCAATACGGTCCAGACAGAGGATAATGGCCCAAGGATTCCCTGGGGAGAATCCTGAAAGGGATGGACAAGGAGGCTCTCGGGTCTGGAAGCGCTAATCCCAGCCCTTATGCTCACAAGTGTACCCTACACAGATGAGGGGCTGTGCAGATCTGAGTGTGGCAAGGACCAGGGGAGGGCAGGGCACCTTCCCTGCAGAAGGGCAGAGGCTGAAGAGCTGCTTTCTCACATCTAGCAATCTGGGAGGCCCTCAGGGTAGCCCTCCCAGGCTGTGGGGCCTCGGGCTCAGAGTTGTGGAAGGATCTCTTTAAGTCAAGCCACCCTGGTGGAACAGGGAGGGGGAGGGGCTGCGTGGTGAAGGAGGCCACCGTGGAATGGACCCGCGAAGGCTGCTCCATTGGGCTGTCTGGAAGCGCGAGGGCCTGGTGGAGGAGGCAGGTGGCAGGGCAAAGAGGGGAGAGGGGTCTGCTTTCTTCTCCCACTCAACCCTCTGCTTCTCCATCTCCCTACTTACACCCCCCACCATCAGCCTTGTTACCTTGACGTTAATGGGCTGACATTAATAAGCCAGAGCTCCTCCACTTGTCTGCAAGATCGGGCCTCGGCCATGGAAGAATCGCTAATTACAGCCACAATAAGGAAATATCAATGATGAACATCAATATTACTGCCTCCTGTGCCCCTGTCTGTTTATCTGGAGATGAAAAGAACCCTGGGGCCATCTCTCCAGGACACTGCTGAGTGATGGCACAGGGGAGAAGAGCTCATGTGGAAAAGGGAGCACCCCCAGCTGGATTTATTCATTTCCGCAGGGCAGGGTCCCCTCCACCGGGGCTGGGGATGAGGGCATGCACAGGGAGGAGGATCTATTGATCTTGCTCCCTGCCCTGGTTCTCCAGGGCACATCTCTTTGCTTCTCTGGACCTCAGTCTCATCCTCTACCAAATGGGTCTAATAATTCTAGTCCTATTGATAATGCAAGGTGAGGGAGTAAATGAGGGGCCAAAGCAAGGCTTAAGGAGGGTGATGGACGGGGCAAAGGCAGGAGTTTTATGGACTGGAGGAGACAAATGGGGTAGCTAAGGTACCAGGGGTACCCACAAAAGGACAAACATTTCCCAGCTCAATGGACTCTAAGAAACAAAATATCCCCATCAATACTCAAAATGCGGTGGAAATCAAACAACAGTAAAGCCACAGAGAAGAGAGGCAGATTGACTCAAATGTACAGAAGGTCAGCTGCCTTCTGGTGCCCATGAGCCCACAAGCCTTCTTAGTCACGCCCACCTGCTGAACTCACACGCAGGGTGCGCCTTCGTCCATGCCGAGAACTTCTCAGAGACCCACGCAAATCCAAGGAACAGGGGGCACAGTTGAGTCAGCCCAGAGAGCATGTGAATTGCAACACCAGGGTGGTCACAGATGGAGGCACGGGTGAACACGCGCACTCAGGACTACATGGCCAGACCCAAATGTGTGCAGATGAGAAAGAGGCAAGCACCCCCCTGCCACGCACACGCAGGAAGCGGTGACCGTCTGCCTGCCTGTCACTCACACAAGCGCACACACACTGCATATGAGGCCTATCGCCGGGTTCTTCCCTGGGAACCTCTCTCTCTGCTGAGAAGGAAATAAAAAGCTCCATGCAGCCTTCAGGCACATGTGGCCTCTCAAGTCGTGGCCAAGCCAAGCAGCAGCGATTAGACTGGCTGGGAAGCAAAGCCCAGCATGGCCTGAATATTTCACGGGAGATTTTGCTTCGCAGAAAATCCCTTCTTCGCCTCTGTGCAAGTCGGGGTATAATTACCCATTAGGTAGCGGAGCAGAAACTTGGGGGCATGCACGCAGCGCCTGGTCTGGGCTGTCACTCTGCCTCTGCCTCTGCCGCAGGCTTGGTGGCACTGGGTGAGGCCTGTCCCATCTCTCACCTGCCCCCATCAGGGTGCAGAGGGAGGAAAACTGATGGGGCGTGGAATGAGTGTCTTAGCTTAGGCTCACTTCTGCTGTAGGCTCAGCTCCCAGCTGAGGAAGGGTCAGAGGCTCCCCTGGTTTTGTCCCCACCTCCTCCCCTTCTCCTCCCCCTTCTTTCCATCTAGTCAAATTGTTTGAAGTTCCAGAGTGAATGACAAGGGAGACAGAGAGAGAGAGCAAGTACCAGAGGAAGGGAGAGACAACATCTCTGTTGGTCCCTAAAGAGCCGGATCCGCACTCCCCAGAAATATTCTCTCTCACTCCTTTGGCCCTGGCATATGTCCATGCAGGTGGCAGCCCCTCCCAGGAGCCCTCCCAGGCTGCCCTTTCACTGTTCAGCAATCAAGGGCTGGAAACTCAGCCTCCTGCAGGGCTGTGGAGGAAACGCATAGGAACCAAGGGGCAAAGTCGGCAATAGGGAGCGGGTGGAGTTCCGGAACTAGAGAATAGTGCCTTGGCTAAGGTGCTTAAAAACAAACGGTTTCCTGACCCAGCAAGTCCACTGCTTGAAACGGACTCCAAAGAACTGAAAACACAGGTTCACACAAAGACTTGTGCACAAATGTTCACAGCAGCGGTATTCATTAAAGCCGAAAGTGGAAATTACTGGAATGTCCATGAATGAACAGATAAACAGATGTAGTGGACCCATACAATGACTATTATTCAGCTGTAAAAAGGAACAAGGTAGCCAGAGGTGGCGGTGCACACCTATAATCCCAGCAACTCAGGAGGCTGAGGCAGGAGGATCACAGCACAGGAAACCTAGTGAGACCTGGTCTCAAAATAAAAAATAATACAAAAAGGGTTGGGGGGTACACAGTGGTAGAGCACCCCAGGGTACAATGTTCAATCCTAAGTACCAAAAAAATAAAAATAAAAAAGTACCGATATACACTAGAAGAAGAAAAGTGCAGTAGTGGCGGCCAGGACCCAGGATGGAAAGAACAGGAGTCCCTGCTAACAGGTATAGGGTTTCCTTCTGGGTGATGAACGTGCTTTGGAATTAGATAATGGTAATAGTTGCACAATCTTGTGAATATACTAAAACCACCGAACTGTACATTTTAAAATGGTGAATTTTATGGTACACGAATTATATCTCAATTTTACAAAACACAAATTGTTAAAAATTAGCTTAGCGGTTATGGTGCTTGCCTGGCATGCTCAAGTACGTGAGTTCAAACCCCAGCACCACGTACACAACTAAGTCTCAGAGCAACGAAGGCCACATGAAAAACTAAATAAAATTATTTCTCTCTCTCTCTCTCTCTCTCTCTCTGCCCTTCCTGGCAAGCTCTGCAGCACCTTTGGGAGCACATGCTGATTGGTATGCGGAATAGCCAGATGTATGCCAGGCTACAGGGTCATCTGGGACCATGTCCAGTCTCAGGGTCTGATCGTTGGCAATGTGCAAGGCCAGGGTTGCCTGGCAGCGGAGGGCAGGGCAAGGAAGGAGAGGAAGCTGAAGGGAAGGAAGGAACTGCTCTTGATCTCAGGGTCCCAGGAAGACTAAGCCAGACTCTAACACAGTGAGGAAGCAGTTGGCCAGTGGGTCACCTTCAGACACATGACAGCTCTCAAAGACAGCTCAGTTCTCCTGAGCAAAGTGAAGAAAGGAAGGCAAGAAGCCCTAGCTTTAGACCCCCCTGGCCATCCCCTGCAGAGTGGTGTGGGAAGACAGTACCCATCCAGCACCCATCTAGGCCTCCCACTATGTCTTAGTCAGACATCCTCTTGGATGACCTCCAGGGTCAGAATGAGCCCTAATCCTGTGCATACCTTGAACTGTGAACCAGACTGTAATCACAGTCTGCGCCTTGACCCTGGCAGGGTCAACGGGTCCTCAGAGAACTAGAGGAGGCTCCAGATGGCTCATTCCCTCTCTTCCTCCTCAGAGAAGGGTGACAGATCCAGTCTGTGGGTGTCAGAAACAGGCCCCAGCTCTGAGTGACTGCTAGCAGCTGGGCCCAGGGTGGCTCATGGGCGGCTTATTTTCTGACCTTCCCGAGACCGGGACCTGACACAGCCTCCACTGGTACCAGACACCACGGGTATCTAATGGATGCCAGCTCCCTCTCCGAGCCCAAGCTCAGCAAGGCTGCCGCTCTCTTTCCTTGCCCCTCCTCCGCATGGGTCCAGCACCACCTCCCTCTCTCCATGGGGCCAAGGCAAGCAGTGAATTGCTGGATATCTGCCCCTTCCCTTCCACCCTACTCTCCCTCAGGCCTTTCCTGACCCAGAAGCACATCACGCTGGCCCCCACTCAGCCCCCACTCACGTCCTCAGCTGGCTGTCAGCTAATCCCTGCAGAGGTGTTAACTGATAATTAAGATGTGAGCTTCCCTGGCAAGAGTATTTTGGTTTTAACAGGTTGCTTCTGGAAATGGGAAAACCTTCAAGACCCAGCCACATGGCAGGCAGGGAGAAGTTGAGCGTGTGGCATGCTATAGTTTGTGCCTTCAGCCCTTTCAACCTTACTGAGCCCTGCTCCTCACCAACCCCTCCACTGAAGATGACAGAATACAGGCACGGGAACCAAGAGCCTTCCAGTCTCAATGCCACACCAACGAGGCTAAGCGATGAAACCTCCCTGAACCTGCTTCCTCATGTGCAGAGGGGAAACAGGCTAACAACCTCGCCGAATCCTGGTGCAGAATGAAAGCTGACTGGTGAAGCCCCAGGAGCCCAGCATACGGGAGCCCTGAGACACACGGCAGCACCCCCAAGGCCACAGTTTCCCTTCATCTCTTCCCACATTGAAGGTAACTGTCAGTTTCCACTCCTGCCTCCTTACACCATGCCTGGTCAATCAGAGTCTACGCACTCACTTCCTAAATCTCTCCCCAGGCAAAGATCAATGGAATTAAGCAGCAAGGTCCGGACAGACATGAGCCTGTGGGGACATTTAGCAGATGGCAGGAGCGGCGCTCCAGTGCAGTGAAGAAAGAGCAATAAACACCGTCACAGTGACTGATTGGTCATTCGAATCCCTACCTCAAACCACACACAAAAAAGCATTTCAGATGAACTAGAGATTTAAATATTTTGAAATCTTATACACAACTAGGAAACAACATAGGGCATTTAAAGAAAAAAACAATCCAGTGGATAAGACCAGAAACTCTAAAGAAAAAGAGAGACAGATTTGAACTGCCAGAATAAATTTAAACTTTTGATGGGTTACAAAAACAAAACATAAACTTAATTTTAAAAAAAGCACAAAAAATAAACCTGTAAAAAGCTGTTTGCGACACATAACAGATAGAGTTAAATCCCTTAACCTCTTATACATCAATTCACTCCTACAGAGCAATAAGATATATTTCACTGCCCCCCGCCCCACCCCCGTCACTGTAACCACAGCCACCAGTCACCTCCACTTGCTGATGCAAGGATCAGTCCTCATCTGCATGCCGCACCCTCTCTCAGCCCATCTGACCTGTGCTTGAAGCACACCTCACCCTTGGCTTCCAGCACTTGCACCGCTTGCTCTTCCCCTCTCTGGTACTCTTCACAGCCCCTTTTTCTGCTCCTCCTCAGCTTCCCAACCTCTAACTGGTTGAGCTCCAAGGTCTGGGTCTCTGGTCCTTCTCCTTTTTGTCTATAATCACTCCTTCGATGCTCTCATCCAATTTTATGTCTTTAAATACCCTATTTAAACTGAAGACCCCAGGGCTGGAATGGTGGCTCTGCGGTTATGGCGCTTGCCTGGCACGCATAAGTACACGAGTTCAAACCCCAGCACCACGTACACAACCAAGTGTCCGAGCAACAAAGGCCACATGAAAACTAAATAAAATTGATTCTCTCTCTCTTTAAAGAAATAAATAAATGGGCTGGAGCAGTGGCTCAGCAGTTCCGGCACTCGCCTGGTATACAGGAGGATGCAAGTTCAAGCCCCAGCACCATGTACACAACAAGGTGTCAGAGCAATGAAAGCCACATGAGAAACTAAATAAAATTGATTCTCTCTGTCTCTGTCCCTCTATCTTTAAAATAAATAAATAAATAAATAAATAAACTGATGACCCCACATTTCTATCTCCAGCCCACACCTGTCCCCTAAGCCGGAGCCTCCTATGTCCGACTGTCTGCTCCACAGTTCATGGACAGGTCTGTGGGTACATCACCCTGTGCATGCCCAGTCAGGGCTGGATCATGGGGTGCAACCTAAGGCTAAATCAGCCTCAGGCCTGATTTAATGCCCTACTGTCACCCACCACTCTGAAATTCTGAAATCAAATGGTCATCCATTTCCATTCTGTTCTGAGCCGCACATGTTACATAGCTGGTTCCATCCACAGCTGAACTCCTTCTTGCCCTACACCCACCCACTCTTTTCTGCAGTTCCCTATCTCTGCCAGTGGCACCCTACACCATAGGCTACGTATCCCTAATCAGAAAAGCTCCAAAATCCAGAACTTTCTGAGCACTGAAGTGATACCATAAGTGAAAAATTCACACACTGTGAAACGAAAGCACAAAATCATTAAAAGTATTGTATAAAACTACCTTCAGGCTATGTGTATAAGGTGCATACAAAACATAAATGAATTTCATGTTTAGACTTGGGTCTCATTCCCCCAAGAGATCTCATTATATATATGCAAATATTCCAAAATCTGAAGAAAAAAAAAAACAGCAATCCAAAACACTTCTGGTCCCAAGCATTTTAGATACGGGATATTCAACCTGTTCTTGGGCCAAAACCTTTGGAATCCTCCTCAGCTCCCTTCTCTCTCCCACGCACACCATCTCCTCCAATCTCTCAGCAAATCCTATTGGCTCTATTTTGAACCTGCACTTGGAATCCATCCACTTCCCCCACCTCCATCCAGACCCCCTGGTCCAAGTCCCTGCCATCTCCTCCCTGGATCATTGCCACAAACAGCCCCCTGACTCTGCTTCACAGCTGCCAGAGGGATCCAGATAAAATGTAATTCAGAATTTATCATAGCTCTCTGCTGCACTCTGAATAAAAGCCAAAGTCCTTTGAGTGGCCCAGAAGGCCCTGCTGATCCCACTCCTGATCCCTCCCTGGTCACACCTACTCTTCCATGCTCACTTTGTTCCAGCCACATGGGTCTTTCCACGGGGTGGAAGGATGTGAGGCAGGGCTCAATAAAGGGGGACTTGGAATGTCCCCCCATTCCAGGACCTCTTGACTCAGGGTCCTCGTGCACATGGTTCCCTCAGTCTGGGACACGCTTCTCCCAGACATCTACACAACTCTCTTTTGAATGCCAACAATGTTCAAGTTGCCCATCCCTCCTACTCCCCCCCCCCCTTAGCATTTGATGCTCCCGTCCGTGTACCGCGTACCGTATTTCACATACTTCACGGATTCTCGTTGGCTGGCTCCCCTCCACTAGAGCATAAGTTCCATGGAGCAGACTTTTTTTTTTGGTCAGTTTTGTACACTGTTAGGCTCCCAACCAAAACAGTGTCCAACATATAGTAGGTATTCAATAAATAATAGTTACCAATAAATGAAGAAATACGAATGGCCTCAAAGCAATATGCCTATGCTCTGCTTCTTTAACGATCAAATAAATGTAAAGTAAAACTGTTTTACTCATCAGATTGGCAGGGATTTAAGTGGTGGACAATGCCCATAGTTGGCAAGGGCAAATGACCACTTGTGAGGTGGGAGCCAGAGTCGGTATGATCTTCTGGAAGCTTATCTGGCTGTACTGAACAGATCAAATGTGCAAATGTATGTGCCCTCTGATGCAGGCAAACCACTTCCGGAAACCTTGGAGGACTCAGATGCAAGTGCTTACTGATGCTCAAACTCAGAGGTTCCCTGGGTGCAGTTTATAAATAGCCAAATGCTGGAAACAACCTAAGTGGCCACCAACAGGATTAATAATTGATGAAGAATTTACAGACCAACCATATGATGAATAGAAAAGGGTAGGGAAGAACTTCAGACAAAGCTGGCTTGGTCTACATGACACGTTGTTCAGTGCAAAATCAAGTGAGGGTGTGGTGTAACTCGTGGGATCCTGGGATTTTCCTTTTCAAAAATGTTTATAAGTGCATAGGAAAAAGTCTGGAAGAATCTATATCTAAGTAGTTACTAGTGCTTGATTAGCCCTTGGGGAGAAGGGATTAAGGGAAGGTTTCCAAATGCACTTTTAAAGCCCTCTAGGTAAAAAGGTTGGGTAGGCAAGTTGGTAAGGTAGGTAGGTAGGTAAGTTGGACAGTTAGGAAGGTAGATTAATAACATATTACCTTAGTAACCAGAAAATTATTCTGTTTAGGGAGAAAACACCTCCTCTGGCTCTCCAGTGCTAAAGGATACAGAAGTAGGACATTCCAAGCCCTCCATTATGCAGCCCTGCCTCATCCCTGTGACACCTCTCCCCTACCTTAGCAATCCCAAGCCCTCTGGGTTCCAAACCCATGAAACAATTTTCTGTTCCTAACGCCTTTCACAGCTCCATACCTGTCTCACAGCTGTATTCACGGGCACAAAGAGCCCAGCCCAGCCTACTCCATGACCTCTCCAGCCTGGACTCTGCTGTCCGAGAGCCAGAGAGGGAAGGCGAGGAGTCCTATAGCACACTTAAGGCCAAGACTGCTGTCCCCACCAGCCCTACAGACAGCCTGTCCAAACTGGGGCATTGCAGCCTGAGCAGGTTGGGCCGCTCCTGGCTCCAGCACACCTGTCATAGGCACCAGAAACAGCTGATCCGAGAGGGCCAGGGTAGACCCAGTAAAGAGAACTGGCCAACTGAGGAAGGAGACAGAGGATTCAGTCCCCACAGGGACTGTCAGATTTCACAAATAGAACTGTATATGTGACATGTAATATTTGGGATGTAACTTACACACACAAAAAATTTGTTATTTATCTAAAGTTCAAAATTAAGACATCTGGGCTGGAGTGGTGCCTCAGCGGTTATGGTGCTTGCCCAGCATGTGCGGGTACACGAGTTCAAACCCCAGCAGCCACATACACAACTAAGTGTCGGAGCAACAAAAGCCATGTGAAAAACTCAATAAAAATTGATTCTATCTCCCCCTCACTGTCCTTCTTTATTAAAAAAAAAATTAAGACATCTTATTTTTTCTGGCAACCCCAACCCTCACTCCATCCCTGCCCTCGGAGGATGCTGGGCCTAAAAGAAAATCTTCAGCTGGGATGCTCAGGAGCAAGGGACCAGGAGTGGAGATGAGCTCCTTCCTGGTGTGCAGGGAGGGGCATCTCCTCTGGGAGGAGTTCCACAGAGAGCTGGGAACTCCAGAGTAAGAGCTGTCAGGCACGACGATGCTGGGCAGCAAAAAGTCGGAGTGAGAGCAGAGCGGGGGAACCCCGGATGCAAAACCTCCTACAGCCAGAGTACTTGGCAGGTGTGGGTCGTGAGACAGATCCTGAGCAACCACAGATACCAAGCATGTGAGAGCAAAAGTAGGCTGCAGGAACAACGTGTCCCCCTCAGCACCCTGGGATGCGGCTGGTAAGGACAGATGGCAGCCGGGTTGGCCCACCTTCTCAGAGGTCCCCTGCTGCAGGGGCCTTCAGACCCCACACTGTGTTCCCCACCATTGCCTCTGACTGGGGTCATTCACTGAGGGCCAGCATGGGTCAGGGGCCCCGATCCTTGCACTCAGAACCCTCCCACCCCATAGAGGCATGAGCAGGAAGAGCCTGCCTCGATCTCACCCTACCTGGGTCAGATGGCACCGGGAGGCAAACAGAAGGGCCTCTGGGGGCCCGGGGAGTGGCAGCCTGTCCGTGGCGGTCCCAGCATGCACTGTAGGGAAGAGCAGGAAGGTTAGGCAACAAAAGTGACTTCCTGCAACTCTGGGACCACCTCAGCACAGGTTGCCCAAGTCAAACCCCATTGCCTAACTAATGGGGTTCGGCACCGCCCCCCACCTCAGCATGGGCCTCAGCACCAGCCTGGAGTGACCAGCCCTGACTGCCCGCAGCCCAGGAGCACACACTCCCCGGCCTGGCACGCAAGGCCCTGTCCACCTGTCCAAGTCCCTCCCTTCCCATAGGCCGCCCACTTCTGCACTTCCGTTCACATCCACGAATTCACAGGACAGGCTCCCCCCATCCTCTCTGAGGCTTCATTGTGTGCATCAAGTCTGTCCCCTGCCTCGTGGAAACTTAATTTTCATGTCCTCAGCTCCCAGGATGTCTGGCTTTGCCTCACCACCCTCTCAACACCCTCAAGGACCCCACCTGCACCCCCACCAGTCCTCCTGCTTCAGCCTGTTGACCGGCACCCTCCTGAGGGTCCACCCATCCTCACGGTGCACTACACCCCTCCATCACTCCTCCCAGAGTCACAGCCACCATCTCCCTTCCTCCCTCCTCTCTCTTCCTGGACCATCCCACAAACACCCGTGCTTCATTCACCCTGCATGACCCCTTGGGCACCCGCCACACCCAGAAGTCCCTTAACCTGGCCTGCAGAGTCCTACCCATTGCGCCTTCTCTTCCTATCGACTCAGCTCTGGCCCAAAGTCCCTTCTCCCCAGCTGTCCTCTGCCTGGCTCCTCTTCAGCCAGGTCTCAGTCAAAGGCACCTCATCAGAAGGCCTCCCTGACTGCAGAGGGTGGGGGTCCTCACTGTGACACACTGTCCTGCTCCATTATTTGTCCTGTGGCTTCTGCGGTTTCAACAGTCCCACAGTGAGTTTTTTCCAGGCAGATTTATCGAGGTATAATTAATCTGCAGTAAAATGCACCTTTGCTAGTGCACAGTTCTGTGAGTTTCCACAACTGCACACAGCCATGTGACTACTGCCACAATCAAGGTAGAGAACAATTCTATCGCCCCTCGAATCCCAAGGGTTGTCCCTTTGCAATCATGTCCTGCCCCCAGCCCCTGGCAACACTGATCTTTCTGTCCCTGCAGTCTAGGCTTTTCCAGTGTTTAGGAAGGGAGGCATCTCTAGGCAGCCTCAAGTGGGGCATGGTTCATTTAGCATGAGGCATTCAAGATTTATCTGTGTTGCTTACACCAGAACTTCATTCTTTTTTATTGGTGGGCAATATTCCATTGTTAATCCATTCACCAGTTAGTTGAAGAACACTTGGATTGTTACCAGTTTTTGGAGATTATGAATAAAGCCAATACACATTTTCACAGACTTTTTTTTTTTTGTACCAAGGATTGAAACCAGGGGCACCTAACCACTGAGCGACATCCCCAGCCCTTTTTAATTTTTTATTTTGAGACAGAGTCTCACTAAGTTGCTGAGGCTGGCTTTGAACTTGCGATCCTCCTGCCCCAGCCTCCCAAGCCACTGGGATTACAGGCATGCTCCACCACACCTGGCTCACAGATAGGTTTCTCTCTGAACTGAGCTCTTATTTCTCATGGTAAGTACCTAGCAGTAGGATTGCCAAGTTGCTAAGCTGCTTGTCAAAGTGGTTGCCTCCTTGCCAGCATCCTATGAAGTTCTAGCGGCATTTTATATTATCAATTTTTTAGAAAGTCAATGTAACAATATGTAGTGGGACCTCGATGTGGTTTTAATTTGCATTTCCCTAATGACTAATGAGGAGGAGCACCATTTCAGGATTTTTTCTTTTTTAGTACCATCATTATGGACACTGTCATTTTCTTTTTCTTTTTCTTTTTTTTTTAAAGAGAGAGAAGGACAGTGAGAGAGACAGAGAAAGAGAGAAACAACTTTATTTAGTTTTTCACATGGCCTTCCTTGCTCCAACACTTAGTTGTGTACGTGGTGCTGGGGTTTGAACCTGGGTCCTCGTGCTTGCCAGGCAAGTGCTGAAACCACTGAGCAACCCCTCTAGCCCCAGGCACTGTCATTTTCAATTAACTATTTGCCTGTTCGTTTTCCATCTCACCCATCATGTGTGAGAGCAGAGGCCTTGATATCTATTCCCCCAACTCCTAGAACCATATCTGGAACTGGATATAGAGGTGGTGGAAGCTGGCATTATAGAACCCTTATCATGGGCCCAACACTGTTCCGAGCGCTGTACAAATATTAACTCATTTAAATCTTGCAACCATTCTAAGAGAGACAGATGCTATCAATATTCCCCTTTTATAGGCATGAAAACTGAGGCAGGGAGAAGGAACTCGGCCAAGGTTATACAGCTAATAAGGGGCTGAGCCATGCTTGGATCCCAGGTGTTCTGAAGTCAGAGTCTGTAGTTGTAATCAGGACATTACATGGCCTACACTCCAGGTGGAGTGACCAGAAAGCCTGTAGTGGCTTCCTACAATGACTTTTGCACTAGAGAATTCCACCGCTCACTAACCGTCAGCACATTCCCTCCACACTTCCTCAGCTCTTGCACAGTTAGACCATGTGAGAAGCACTGGCCAAGGGGCTGTGAACCAAAAGCATGTGCTTCACTGGGCCAAAGCATTTGAGAGCCTGCGCATGACCCTCCCATTGTCTCTTCCCCACTGGGACATGTTTCAAATGGGGCAGCTACAAGATGGGAGAGCTTCCATCCTGAGTGACTGGGTGGACCAGGGGTCACCTTATTTCCCACACTAGATGTGGAACGTGAGTTCACTGGGTGGAGTAGCTGAGCGTGGAGGGAGCTCTCTACTACAGCGCAGCCTGGCCTGCCCGCCCACGCACCCACAGGCCCCTGGGGGCCCCGACTGTGCTGTGCGTGGTTTGACCACACGTTTGGAAGATGCTCTGTGTGACTGAACTTAAGCCCCATTTGGTTGCCTCTAAGTAACTGAGATTTTAGTGGCGATAGAATAATCTCAGTCCCCAAGTTGAAGGGCTCCCTATTCACGAAAACAAGGAGGAGCTTCCAGGTCCGACACTGGGATCCGCCAGCAGGGCAATTCCCTCGTGGAGAAGGGCAGTACAAACTGAGGCAAGTGGAGGCATCTCCATGCCATTTGGCCTACGTTAATGGACTTGAACTTGACTTTAAAAAGGTTGAGGCCTCTTCAGAGCTTTCTTTTGGACTTGGCTCTTAGGAAGTCTTGGGTGGGGCGACAGAGGGGGGCTGCAGGGCCTTGGGTCTGCAATGGCAGCGAGCTGCAAGCCTAATTGTACGTTTACATTTTGAACTTACTGGCACTTTATTTTGGCAATTAGCACCTTAAATGTTGTGTGCTCCAGGGGGACAGTGAAAGAACAGGGAGAAGAGGCAGTCCCCCAAAATAACAGGGGCACTGGCAGCCCCTGGGGGGTAAGCCCTTAATGTTTATAAATACCCTGCCACTTGTTTCTGCTTTTTTCAAGAAGTGAGATTTGACTACAATGGAATACACACCTCCCCACAAAAGATAGGTACAATACCGCTTCCTGGAGGCCATCAGAAAGACTCTTCTATCTATGAGGGCTTTTTGGGCAAACTGGAGAAGTTTCTTGGCTGTGAACACTATTTGGGGATTTATCTCTGTACAACCGGGGGCTGACCTGCTTTGAACTTGGGCCGGGGCAGCTGTGAAATGTGGTGTGCACAGCACTGTACAGGGGTGCTGGGGTGAGCTGGGGGAGGGGCACTGAGTAGGAGGTGGGCAAGTGCTTGTTCAAAAGTGAAGAGGCCCCTGGGACAAAGGCAGGCTCGGCGGGACCCTGGAGATCTGGGGCCTGGATCTTCCAGAAGATAGCCATAAAGAATCCCTTCTCAGAGGCTTTGGGGTGTAAGGCTTCCCAGGGAAGGACTGGAGGGGGTGTGTGGGTAGAACTGTTGTGGCTAAGAATTAAAGAATGTGGAAAATGGAATCGTACAGGAACCCGCATTAATGGCTCTGTATTTTCCTAAGAGGCTTTATTTCCTTGGGAACTCCTCTGGAGGATGAAGGATCTATAACAATAAGTTTGGTGATTTCTGAGAGTAAAGAAGTTGTTAACTGGCCCAAGGTCTTCACCCCGTTTGGACACTTTGCTTCCACGGGGATCAAGGCCACAGGATTTGCTTAGATAGACTGAAGAGGAGGAGCCTGGCTCTGGAAGCTGCTGTGCTTTCTGCTTTTGTTCCCTGTGGACAAGTCTCTCGGCCAGTGATGCTGAGAACCAGGGTCAGGGATCTGGAGATGGCTTGTGGCTGGGCTGGGGTCAGCTCAGATCCCTGGCTCCAAAGTATACCCGAGATCCTCCCCAGGGAGGAAGGGGTTTTAAATGTGGGCTTTCCGGTCTGGTTCTCAGAGGTCAGGCAATGGTGGATGAAGGCACAGGCTGTGGAAAGTGCCTGACTAGCACAGCTTTGAGAGAGAAGTCCCTGAAGGCAACATGAATCGTTTTCCTCTGAATGTCTCCTGCTGATTGATTCAGTGTCCACCAAAGGTTCAGGGGCTGAAAACAGGACAGAGGTTCAAAGGCAATGGTGAAAGAAGTTCCTGCAGGGATTTGGAGAAGAGCTGGCACAGGAATGAGGTGACGCAGGTAGGGGGATGGAGGGGAAGGAGGAGAGGAAAGTGACACAGAAACGGAGGTGAGCACCATGGCCATCGTTGTTACTGTCCTCACTGTCACAGGTAGCACCCAAAGAAGGCCCTCTGTGCCCAGCGCTCTCCATGTATTGACTCACATTTCCACGGTACCCCGAGGAGGCGGGTACTGTGCTTGTCCTGATTTTCAGAATGGGGAGACTAATGCACAAAAATGTGAAATGATTTGCTTTATAAGGAATGGGGCCGCATATCAAACCCAGGCACTATCGCTGCAACAATCGTCCCCAAGAATCCCTGATGACATTGGGTTGGTCACATTAGAAATGAATGAAAGGCTCTTCTGTCTCATTGGCAGGAATTCTGTCTGCGGATGGTTAGATTTAAGTTAGCTAAAAAAATCCTCTTTCTGCCATTTACTAGCTCTGTGACCTTCAGCAGGTTACTTCCCATCTCTGGGTCTGGTCCCTTATCTGTCAAACCATACTTCATATGGTGGTAGAGATTAAAGAGGGAAAGCAAGCAGCGCCAGAGGGCAATGACTCGTAGATCATCTGGCACAGGTCAGATACTGCACCGGAAGTAAAGACCCTCCTCAACAAGACCGCAGTACAGATGCAACCGTCGCTAGAAGTTCCAGGCGTGCACACGGGTGTGTACATGCATGGACCTGCGTACAGACTCCGACGTCAGTGCCCTTGCACGCATTACCCCACCTCAGACCCCCAGCCAAACACCCAAGTATCATTCCAGGGTCCTTCCTCTTTCCCTCCCTTGCCCTCACGTCCTATCACCACAGCCAGCCAGCCAATTCCAGAATACTTCTCAAACTCATCTTCTCACCGACTCTCCCTCAGCTCCATCTGGCACGATTCGCAGCTGCATCTGTCCTCTTGCTTTTTGTCCCCCTCTCCACCCACCGGAAATCGGAACGGCCTCTCCCAGTCACAGACTTGACTACAGCCCCATTCCCTTCCAGGAAGTCTGGCTAAGCCAGAAGCAGAACTCAGAAGCCCAGAGGAGAAATCTGACAGATTTGACTAAATAAAGATCTAAAGCCTCTATATGGTCAAAGATACCATAAACAAAGTTAAAAAGACAAATGGCCAACGAGGGAAAATATTTCCACACACATAACAGCTGCAAGTTTTAAAATTCCTAATATACTAAAAGCTCCTTTATATCAATAAGAAAAAGGCAAAAAGAAAAGAAAAATGGGCAAAAGGATCTGAACAGTCAATTCACAGAGGAAAAAATACACATGGCCAATAACTGCAGGAAAAGAAGCTCGGCCTGGCTGGGGAGAAGCAAAGTGAGTGTTGGAACCACAGAGAGAGATTTTTCCAGATTGGCAAAAATGAAAAAGATTGACAACGTTCAGTGGGAAGGATGGTGTGGGGAAGTGATCACTCCCAGATACCAAGGTTGGGTGTATAAACGGGCCCAATCTTTTAGAAAAGCAATATGGCAGTAACTGTCAAAATCTAACAAGCACACCCCTCCCTCCACAACACCACGTCTAGAAATCTATCCTACGGAAATGCCTATGTGTGTCAGCAAGATATATATACAAGGATGCTCACCGAAGCATTATTTGCAAGAGTGAAAAATTGAAGACAACCTAAATATCCATCAACCCGGGACTAGTTACATAAATTACACCATGTCCAAACAATGGAATATTAGGCAACGATTAAAAAGAACACGGCAGATCCGTGTGTCGTGACATTGACAGATGCTCACAGTACACTGGCAAGTGAAAAATGGAAGTTGTAAAGCAGTGTACAAAATTCAATTCCACTTATTTTTAAGAAATAGCACACAATAAATGTTTGTAAAGGTACAGAAAAAGTTCTGGAAGGAGACACATCAGACCAACAATAGTGGGACCTTGACAGAGGGAAAATTAAGGGCAAAAAGTGGACTTTCCTGTTTTATAGGATATGCTTCTACTCTTTTTTTTTTTTTCTTGACCAAATATTGCTTTGAACCTCTTCTTGGAACATCCTCTCCTGCCTTCTGTGCCCCATCTTTTCAAGTTGTTGGGTCCCCACCTTCTGTAAATCTGAACACTCCACCACCACCACACACACGCTCTGTCTTCAAGGGACCACTGCTCAGTAAGTGGTGACATTTAGGGAGTGTGCGCTGGCACCTCCCGTGACACACGGGCTGACATGGTGTTGACTTGTCCAGTCATCCGGGCCACCCTCAGGTGGGTCCATCATCACCTTGTTTAACAGGTGAGAAAATCCAGGAATAGAGAGGCTACGGGCCTCGCTCAAGGTCGCATAGCCGGTGATTAACAGAGCGGGCAAAGGGGCCCTGGCAGTGTCCCAGGCACAAGGGCGGGAATCTCTGGCACCTGTACCTGCTGGGTGCTTGGATGCCCTGTGAACTGTTTGCCTTGTACCTTCCCCAAGGCCCTGGTGCAGTGGGAGGGCACAGAAGTCTGCTGGAGCAGACGTCAGTCCCACCCTCACCCAGCCAGGGGATAAAGTAAGTATGAGACTGGTCTCCCCAGGGAGTTGGGAGGCTGAGACTGACCTTGTGAGAGGCCAGAGGACCCCAGGCAGCTGAGACTGACCTTGTGAGAGGCCAGAGGACCCCAGGCAGCTGAGACTAAGCAATGGGTGAGGGAAGGGGTGGGCTTGTAGAGGACTCAGCTACCTCCTGCACACCTACTGTGTGCCAGGCCCTGGGGATGACTGATCCAAGAAGGGGGAGGGGCAAATAATACTCCCCTGCTTTCCAGGAAGCTCCCGAGTCAGAAGGGAGGCCAGGAGCCTAAGAGCGGGAGGGCAACAAGCTGTGGGATGGGACCCAAGGGAGGAGGCCGTCCCTGGGGGACCAGGGCAAATGGGGGTGGCCATGAAGGAAGCCAGACCAGGGCCCAGCCTAGAAAGGTTAAGAGATGTGGGTGGGAGCTGGGAGAGCTGGCTCAGTGGCAGAGTGCTTGTCTGGCATGCACAAGGACACAGGTTCAAACCCCAGTACTATATACACAACTAAGTGTCAGAGAAAAAAAAAACAGATGAAAAACTAAAAAATAAAAAGTTGTGGACAGTGGGATTTCAGGCTCTTTGCCTTAAAGCAATATGGGATGTAGAGCCCATGACCTTGAGCAGGTCCCTAAACCTCTCACGGCCTCAGTTTCTCCAGGTGGGTGGTGGACAGCTGCTTGGCTGGCTTCAGAAAGGTCTTTGGGAAGGGCTAACTAAGCCTTGGAATGAGGGAAACAGGTGTGTGTGGAGCTCTAGAGCAGTAGGGTGCAGAGGTGGAGTGGGGAGACAAAGGAAGCATAAGACCCTCATTCCTGGGCTGGGCTCCAGCCCAACGACCTGTCCCCTGACCAGCCCAGGCCTCCTTACCTGCCCTACTCAGAGGACCCCAGCTGCAGCCAGAAGCCCTCACCGCAGCCCTGGCTGTGTCTGACCAGCCCAGGCTCACCTGAGTGGCTCCCAGTCCCTGCCAGGGCCCAGGCTGTGTCCATCCAGGTGGGGGTGGAGGACTAGACAGAAGAGAGACTGCCAGCTCTCAGGGCACAGTCTCTCCCCAGAGCACCAGCGCGTGGGCCTGGAGCCAGCAAGACCTGGAACAGCCCCCGCCTGGCTGGTTCAGACTGAGAAGCCCAGACAAGCCCTGTGCGTCTGTTTCCTCTTGTGTGAAATGCATACACACGCCTCCCTTGAACAGTCTTGCTGCCTGCCCAGGGCCTGGCACATGATCAGCCGTCACACACGAGAGCTTTGCTTCATCGTGAGCCGAGGGTGGAGAACCATCTAACCCAGGCCCCCCACGTCCTGCATGGACGTCACCTTCCTCACTCTTCAGTGGCCCTACTTCAGCTGCCAGCACCTCTACCTCCCACCTGCTACCAGAGGCCTGCTCTAAATTCAGATCCTCAGGCCACCCAGTCCCCTGGGCCACCCCCACCTGAGCTCTGATCACTTGCTGTCATCCTGATTTTTTTGGTGATTTTTTTTTTTTGTGTGCCTCTCCCACCAGCCCTGTGGGCAGGGACCAGGCCTGATTCATCTCGGCCATTCCTGAGTGGGGCCTGGCACATAAGTTCTGCCCACAGGCAGCAGCGCTGGCAGTGGGGATGGACAATCAGGGCCATTCACTACTCCTACCCCAGCACCTGTTCCTCTGTTGGCTCAGTGCGTGGCTGTGGTCAGGGCTCAGCACAGGACCAGGATCAGGGGTCAGGGGCAAGCTCAACGAAGGATGTTTCCTGTCCCCAACTGTGAAAGGCCAGGACTCCCTGCCAGCTTATCCACTGCTTTGAAAATGACGCACCCTCTCTGCGGGGCCAGGGCCTGTCTTCTGGGTGCCCGCTTTGCCTGCCTTCAGCCTGGCTAGGTCTGTCCTGGGTCCCCTCCGGACAGCCCTACTGGGCTTCCCAGCTTCCCGCTGCCCTCGCCACTGCCTGACACAGCAAAAGGAGCTCGGGGAGGAAGCACTTCCTTGCACCTGTAGCCAGCCTGCAGAGACTCATCGAGGAAGGTCAGCCGCCCAGCAGGTGTGTTTCCGATCTCAGGTTTCTTCCTTATCTGCCCACTATCCCTTGGCCTAGAGGATCAAGTACCATCCCAGGCCTGGCTGAACAGGCAGGTGAAGGTGTGGCTGGCTTGTGGCCATGAGGCCTGAACTTCCTCCTCCCGCCAGTGCTTGAACTCCCTCCTTCTCCTCGCTGGCCCTCCTGTCTGATACCTTCATGCTGGTTCATTGTCAGTTCTCTGAAGTTGGGAACTGTGGATCCTTGGGCCATGGGTGACTCAGGTCTGGCCCAGGCCTGGCACTCACAGCTCAGAAAGAGAAGTTGAATGAGAGACTGGCCTGTGTGGTCATCTGAGCCAGGCTTCCTTCTGAGAACAGCCATGCCAGGGCAGTGGGTAGCGTCACCCTGACCCCCCACCCACTCACTTGGCCAACCACCCCACGGCCTCTGCCTCCTACTCTCAAGCACAGGGTCAAGTTGGTTTGCTGGCAAGACACATGGCTTTCATTTTAATTAATTAAAGAAAAATCTAATCACTGCATTAAACTTCTCATTACTCCACTTGAATACCCGTTAAGTAAATTTAATTACCAGAGGATTGGGTTTCCCAGCCTCTTTCATTAGCTTCTGATAAGATGGGGAGGGAGGAGGGAGAAGGGCTGGAAGCAGAACAATGCTGCTCCCAGCCCACAGAGAGCAGGGTGGGCACTGGACTGGGTCAAGCTTTGGTGTCTCGTTGGGGACAGGCCCCATCAGCCAAGCTGCTCCTAGGAGGGCAAAGGCCTAGCATGCGCCTGCAGCCAGTAGTCAATGCTCCACTTACCGCACTCCTGATGATTTATAACCCGCCTCCTTCCAAAAGAGTTCGAGGCTGCTGAGAACAATATATGCAGCACAAGCTAAAAAATAAAAGCAGAAATGAAGAGAAGGAAAAATTAGAAGAAGGAAGGCAAAGCAAGAGACACGCTTATTAAGCAAATGCATCCTGAACCTTTATCAGAAATGGACTACCAACTCCCTGTGAGCTTCCTAGCGGTCAAGGCAAAGAGAGCAACATGCTTGGGCACGGATGCAGTAACCAGTGGGGTATTTGTGAGGAAATGCACACTGAGCCTTGGTCCTGCATCTGGAAGATGTACTCATGGAGACGACCACTGGCTGGAACAGTCAGCAGAGGCATCCTGGAAAAGAAAGGACCTGAAGTGGCCCTTGAAACACAGGATGGGTAGAGAGCAAGGAAAGAAGAACTACTAGAGGAGAAGGGACAGGGGCAGAATGAGAGGCCTGGTGTGGAAGACTCTTCTCCCAGTGAGGGGGCTGAGGACCCACACCATCACTGGACCCAGGCTGGACAGCCAGGGGGTAGAAGATCCTGGTCCCCTGACTTGAGCAGAAACCAGAGGAGACCTGCCAACTCCAGGCCTGGCCTGGCTGGGGACACAGGCTGCTGCCATCTTGTACTACATGGTGGCCTGGCTGGATCCCTCTGCAGACAGTGCATCTCTGTCCCCAGCGGCTGGATGTGCAGTGACAGAGCTCACTGCTCCCCTTCTCTGCAGAACTGCCCTGCCCTCACCTGCCTGGGCAACACGGGGCTCCGCAGAAGGCCCACAGCCCCTGACTGACTGGAGTGAGAGCCGGGCCCCTTGTCTGGGGACAATCCTGTGCTGTGGATTTTGCTCCAAGGCCCAAGGCTGGACTTTGCCTGATTTTTTTTTTCAGGGCTGAGGACCGAACTCGGGACCTTGTGTGTGCTAGGCAAGCGCTCTGCCGCTGAGCTAAATCCCCAACCCTGGACTTTGCCTGAGACCATGACCTCACTGGGCTCCCCTTCCTTGCCCCAGTCTCTTCTCTTCCTGCCTTCACCTGAAAACCCACCCTCAATAAATCTCACAGACACAAATCCTTGTCTCAGGCTCTGCTTGTGAGGATTCTGACCAATAATATTTCCTCAGCAGCTCCTTCTAAGTTTGAAGCAAATAGAGATGTCCCAAATTCCCTGGGGATGGGAAGCAGGAAAGGGAAGAAAAGAATTTACTAAGTCCCTGATAAATGCCAGTGCTTTCCATACATCATCTCACGTCGTTCTCATAGCAACACTACATGTTAAGTACATTATCAGGTGAGGAAACAAGCTCAGAGAGAGGCACTTGTCCAAGGACACGCAGCATGTTCATATCCATCTAAAACTGGCCTTATGCTGTCCAATCTGGGCGGACTCCCTCTATAACAGTCATTTGTTATTTGTCTCTCCAAGTTGGGAGGGGGTCTCCATTCTCCTGTCAGCAGTTTCATAAGAGTCCTTTGGGAACACCCTCCCCTCCTTACTGATCATATAGTTAGGGAAGGTCAGACCTTGACCCCTAGGCCAAACCCTGTAGACCCAGTTAAAAGTTCAGAATGATCCAAATGCTGCCACGAAGGCCCAAGAGATCAACCCTAGGACTTCTATTTGTTCTATCAAGGAAGCAGATTTTTTTCTTCACCCTCAACTCCAGATTTAAATCTAGAAGCACACTGCCCCAGAAGTGACCACTTTCTTCCATATCAAGTCAAATGCCACTACTCGCAGCAGGGCCATGACCAAGGAAAATGCATAAAGGCATATAGACAGGTTGGGGCTGCCACCTACCGTAACTGCTGCTGCACTCTGCTATCCTGAAGCTGGAGGAATCCCCTTTGGACCAGACTGGGGAGAGGAACAGGCTTAGGAGCTGGTCTGTGGCTGGAGAGGAAGAGCCCAGGAGATGTGGGCAGGGGGCCGTGTAGCCCCACAGACTCAAGGCAGCCAGGACATGGCCACAGGATCCCTAGAAAAGAGGAGAGACCAGGGTGAGCAGGAGTGTTCCTGTGAGGGACATGGGGCACGGGGACGCAAGAAGTGAGGCAGATGGTGGCCACACTTCAGCCAAGTCAGCCAAGCTTGTCTGCCCCTCCTGTCCAGGCGTCTGGTTTTCCCCTGCCCAAGTGCCTCCAGGCTGCGGAAGAGCCTCTGTAGAAAGCCTTTGCCCTGAGGAGAAGGGAGGGCTAGCATATGGTTTCCATGTGGGTGTCCACCAAAACACATGTGTGAAACAGTGCAGGAGGGCTCAGAGGTGAAACGAGGGGTTATGTGACCTCAACCCCATCAGTGAATCAACCCCAGTGAGGCCTTGACCCCATCAGTGAATCAACCCCAGTGAGGCCTCGACCCCATCAGTGAATTAACCCCATAGGGTTAACTGGGGGAACTGAAGGCAGGTAGGGTGTGGCTGGAGGTGGGTCACTGGGGGCGTGTCTTTGGGGTACATATCTGTATCTAGCCAGTGGAGTCTCTCTTTGCTTCCCGATTGCAATGCCCTGAGCCACCTTCCTCCACCACACCCTTCCACCATGACGTTCAGGCTCACCTTGAGCCCAGAGGAATGGAGACTGCTGTCTATGGACTGAGATCTTGGAAATCATGAGCCCCCAAGTAAACTTTTCCTCCTCTAAAACTGTATTTGTCAGGTCTTTTACTCACACCAACAAAAAAGTTGACTGAAACAGCCAAGAACTCGGCTGGAGGCTGCCAGAGCGGCAATTGGTAGATGAACGCAGCCTCCTTCTGGGACCTCTAGTCTAGACTCCTGGAACTTCACCCAGGGAATGAGGGTTGGGTTTCCAACATGAGCAGTGAACGGCTCAGGTGCCCACGTGTCCGAGGACCAGGGGCCACAGACCCTGCCTTCATACCAGGTCCCTGGGCCCACCCCTGCAAGAGAGCCACCCTGTGGATTCCATGTTCTTCCCCAACCTCTCTCCTAGGCCACCCTGGGGTCTTTGGGAGGGAAATAGGGTGTGGCAGTTTCACACCCAGGACCCTTCCAGAGGTCCTGGCCTTTGGAAAGTCATTAAACTCTTTAGGCACTTAATTTGTCCTCTGAGCTCAAGGCTGCTCAGTTTCTTCCTGGCTCCCAAGGGGTGACAACTGAGATCCGGAAGCACAGCACATCAGGGCTCATTGGATCCCAGGAAACGTCTCCAGACCAGCACCGCCCTGCAGAGCTTTCAGCAATGAGGCAAATGTCCTGTGTCTGTGCTCTCTGTCCCAGACGGTAGCCACCAGTCATATGCACATATTGAAATGTGGTTAGTGTGACTAATTGGGTTGTATTTTATTTTATTAATTTTCATATTAATTTCAATGCCACATGTGGCTAGTGGCTATCATATTGGACAACACAGCTCTGACCAACCCTTGCACACCTCCTAGCCACAGTATATGGAAAACAGATCCAGAGAGCAGAGGGGATTTGCCCACGGTCATACAGCAGGAGGTCAAAGGTCAATCCACAACCCAGTTCCTCCAACCCCAATTCCCAACTCCCCATGGCACCTGCTGCCCTTCTCATAGTGTTAGGACTGTCACATGGGGTATCTTGCTGCCCCGATCCACACGCTGCTGCCTCTGGGAGAGGGTGTCACGCCCCAGCCGCTGTCCATCACTTGCACTCAATGAATGGCCTTGAGGTCACCCAGGGCAATCATCCCCAGAGGGAGAGATGTCCGTTCACCACAGGATTGTTTAACAAAGTGAGACAGCAGAGCCTGCCTAAGCATCCAACAACAGAGTTGGAAAAGGAAAACACAGCTCCTCACTCTATGGAAAATTACTCAGTCATTAAAAATGACAAAGAGGGGGCTGGAGCCGTGGCTCAGCAGTTACGGCGCTTGCCTGGCATGCGTGAGGACGTGGGTTCAAACCCCAGCACCACATACACAATAGTGTCAGAGCAATGAAAGCCACACGAAAAACTAAATTAAGATTCTCTCTTTCTTTCCCACTGTCCTTCTCTCTTTAAAAAAAAAAAAAAAAGACATAGAGATGCTGTTAGTAATGCAGAACAACGTTCCCCTAGCAACATTGAGTGGGAAGCTGAGAAAATGGGTGGGTGGGGGCTAGGGTGCAGGGGTGCACAGGGCCCCACACCTGCTGAGCCCACTCCCACCCATCACCTGCACCCATGCTGAACGTGGTGCCCTCAGGATCACACACCCGTCTCACAGGGGAGAGCTGAGGCTGGGGAAGTCACACCAGACCTCCTGGTCACGTGGAGAGTGTGGGATGTCTTGGGGTGGAACCTGTGGCTTCTGACTCTAACAGACTTCTGCAGCAGGCCCTTCCTGCCATGGTGGTGGCATGGAGGTGCCCCAGCCTTTCTATTTATTTATACCTCTTACGTGACTCTTATCAAGTGCCAGGCACCTTCTAAGTGCTTCACATACATTAACTCCTGCAGTCGCTGTATGAAGAGCAATTATCGTTCCCCTCTATTGTTTGAAAGAGGAAACTGAGGCACGGAGAGATGAGTCATTTGCCTGAGGTCAAGGGCTACGTCTACTTCCTGAGAACGTTCTGCCTCATTCCATTACTGTCTTCCAGGAAAAGCACAGGGGAGCCGGGAGGGAACAGTCGTTGCCTGAGAGTGGTGGAAATAGGAATATGTTGCTTTTTTATCTCTTTTATTTCATGGAAATTTTTTTATAGCAATTGAAAGAAAAAAGCTGAAGAAATAACCACATCAAAGGGAAGTTTTTGAAGAAAACAAGGACACACACACACACACACACACACACAATTAAAACTTATCAAATTGAAGCTACTGCTGCATTCAAGAGACCTTGACTGTGAACTAATCCACCCTCCAGCAGCCAAGCTCTTGTCTCTGGTTTTTCTGCCAGTTTCCTGACCTGGGACGGCACTACTCTCCTGCCTGGGTGAGATCCTCACCTCAGAGGGCTGCAGGGAGCAGCCCTCAGGGGAGGTAGACTTCAATCAATACCTGCCAGCTCCCTGCAGGCAGGCTCTGGGCCCTCTTGCTGTGGGACTCCAGCCACAGGCAAAGGCTGACCTAAGGAGACCCAGGCGTCCTGGCCTCTGCCTCCAGCCAGGCAGCCTCCAGTCCACCAGTGGAGAAGGTGGAGAAACAGAAGCCCCAAAGGTGAAAGGCCTCGCCAGAAGTCACACTGCTACTGAACAGAAAACAGCCACGTGTGCATGCATGAGTGTGCACACATGTGCCTCCCATGCCTATGGTGCTTCAGGCCCAAGTGCCCTGAGCCTGTCATTAAAAGGCAGGTGATTTTCGGCTGATGCAGGCACGAACACATGCACTCAATTGCTACTTGTTAACTGTGCCTGTAACCACAATCACACCATCTCTTCTCTTTTATGCGTTTCTGTGTTATTTTTTCATTCATTCACAAAATGTGTATTAAGCACCTACTAAATGGTGGTGTACTAGAGGTGCTAGGATTCACTAGGGCACAAAATGGAAGAATCTGATATTGTCATGAGCGCAAGGGATACAGACGATCAGCAAACAAATAAATGGTACCAAAAAGTGACAAGTGACAAGTGAAGGTCATAAGACCTGGTGATGTGAGGACACTTGGGACACTTCCCCTAGCCAGAAGATCAGGGACCTCTTCTGAAGAGGTCGCATTTGAATTTATATGGTGGGAAATGAGTCCGTGAGGGAGGCTCGGGCCCTGCATCTTATCCCAAGTGCAACGAAGAGTCACTGAAGGGTCTCAACCAGGGATGTGTGATGATGCTTCCTCCTTTGTCATAAGGTCTGTGGAGCTTCTCAGAGGAGGCTGGGCTGCTCAGGACCAGTGGATTGTCTGCCACAATCACCCAAGGACAAGGATGTGAGCTTGAGGGTGCAGAGAGTGAGGAAACAGAAGTTTCCGGATCGTGTGCTATAGCAGAACCAACAGCAGCTGGCTGAGTTGCATGTGAGGGGGTGGGGGGAAGAGAAAGAGAAGGATCGAGGATGACTCTTAGGTCCTCCACCACAGCCATGTGCTGCTTTTACAACCAGACCCCCCAAATTATAAATAACTATTAAAAAATAAGAAGCAGATGAGCCGCCCATGGAGCCACCCACCCTTCCCAACCAAGTCTCACATCACCTGGGGGAGCATCTTCCTTCCTCAAGACCCTGTTCTGCTCCCTGGTCCTGGGCCTTCCCCTCAGGTGGACAGGAGACAAGATTGTTAGCAATGGCAGGACAGGAGAGGATGCACTGCCCCCCCATTGAAGATCGAGTTTGCTGGACCTGTGAGGGGTGATTGGAAGGAGCGTGGGGACTGAGGAGGGGGAGCAGCCCGTGGGAAAAGCATGGCTGGTGATAAGACCATCCTGGACTTGAGTCCCAGCCCTTGCCCTTGCTAGCTGTGGGGCCCTGAGTTGTTCCGCTTCCCAAGGCTCCATTCGCTCATCTTCAACGCACCAACCACAATCCTCCCACACAGAGCTGAGACGAGGATTCAGAGGAATGATGCATGTCAATAATAGGCGTTTATAAATATTAGCACCCTGTCCCTGTTTTCAGAAAGGAGTTAAGAAGCTCATTTGGGCTTAGACTAGTAAAGCTTCGCGTCCATTCTAATATGCTACGCAGAACTAGGAAAGGCAGTGGCGAGCCTGGGAGCCTCTGCAGCTCACTCCCGGGGCTCCAGCCAGGAGCCCTCATGACATCCTTGTGGACAAGACAGAAAACCATGGGCTGGGTGCTCAGTGACTCACTAAATAGCCACGTCCAATCATGTGGACAAGGAGTGGTGTGGCTCCCCTGGAGGACTCTCATGGCACTGGCTGGGCCCGTCCTTGGTCCTGCCTGGAACAACTTGTTTGACAGAGACTAGGATAAGAGTCTTAAAGGTAGATCCATTCTAGAAGGGGCCACTTAGGGAGGCAGGTCCACTGTTCCAACTCCTATGCTTGCTCTGTGACAGCAACATATACAAGAGAGTTACTAGAATATGGGTGGATCCTGTGAGTATCTCCAACAACCAGCTGCACAGAGTGGAGTCTGTGACAATCATCTGGTGGCCCCAAGGTCTTGGGACATCAGTGACTGGCTATCTAGCTTTTGAGATGGCTGAGCCACTTCCAGAGAGTCACAGCCAGTCATCAATGCACCTGTCCAGAAGATGAGGTTGGCTCAGAAGTGCCTCATGAGGAAGAAGAGCCCATATCGCCTGGAGAAGTCTCAGGGCCCTGGTCAGGATTTCAGGACCTTGACAAAGCCACGTGGCAGCATTTATAGGACCAGAGAACAAACCCAGTGAGAAAAGATTCCAGAGAGGTAAAGCTCTTTCCAGATTGTGGAGTGGTGAGTTCTTCGTCCCTACAGGCATGCAGCAGAAGTCTGGGGACCATGCATATTGGGTGGGGATTTGAACCAAGTGGACAAGTTGCTGTTTGCCATGAGTTTCTTTCATTCCATCAACATATGAATTGGGGCTGGACTGCATGGGTCAAGGTGGGCGTTACAGAGAGCCGAGGGAAGGAAAGTAGTGCTCAGAACAAAAGTTATTACTATTACTACACGATAGAGCACAGAACATTCCCATCCCAGCCCACACGATGCGGCAGACAGGGCAAGATGATTAATCTCACTTGGCAGAGGAGCAAACCGAGGCCCAGAGGGGAGCTCGAGGCCCTAAGGCACACCAGTCCCAGGTTCTCTTGATGGGGACATTCCCAGAGACCTTCTCTTCTTCCATGTTCAAGGTTACCCTGCCATCTCTGCCTGGGAGGACTAGGAATCTCCCCACACCACCAAGGCTTCCCCAGCTGCCAGGGCTCCCCAGCCCTGCAGGTTATGGGCTCTCTTTTCTTCCTCTTCCCAAAACTGGGAATGGGATCCCAGCCCAGAAGGTTCTCTCCCCAGGTTACAGGGCCCTGTTCCTCTCTCATTTTTCCCCTGGTGGTCTTGCCACAGTCCCTTTAAGTTGGTTCCTTCAAACCAGCTCAGGGTCAAACACTGGGTTTTGCACCAAAAATTAACTCAAGGAGGAAAGGCAGGGCCAGCCACAGGGTCTGAGTTGGGAGTTGGAAGAAGCAGCTTCATATCCCAAAACCCCATGTGGCATCCATATCCCCTCGTTCCTACATGGTGGCCACAGCCGGGAGAGCCAGCGCCCCTCTTTCCAGGCCCTCTCCTGGCCACTTCCCCTCGCCTACTGAAGGGGAAGAAAGAAGGCATTTGGGCAAGAGGTAGAGTCTCCCTGGGGGGACAGGGCTGACAGGGTGGGACATTGCTCCCTGTCTATGGCATCACATCACACACCAAACCCTCAAGATAATCTTGGGAGCCAAGAGGCAACATCTCACTTTATAGATGAGGCAGTGCAGGCTCAGAGAGATGAAAGGACCTGCCCACATTCCAAAGATTAAATTGATCCGAAACAGATTCTAAAAGCTGAGCCTGGATTCGAACCCAGGACTGACTGATTCCAAAGATGCTGTGCATTGCCACGCCCCCACCGCCTCTGCAGAAGCACGAGGCAGGCAAGCCGATGGGGCCCTGGGGGTGAGGAAGAGAAGATGAGACGATGAAAGCACAGAGTAGCACAGACCAAAATGACAAGGGGCCAGAATCAGGCAGCCCCAGGTGCAGCCCTCCTGAGCAACTGGCAGGCCCTCGAATGCAGCCCCTGCTGCCTGCCCTCAAATTGAGCCACTAGGGTTCCCTGGGTCCACCCCCAGGTGCGCAGGCCAGAGGAGCCGCCAATCACCAAGCATGTCCCAGACTTTCAGGCACATCCTCCGATACTCAGTGAGGAGCACAAGCCAGGCCCCTGTGGGTTGGCCTGTAGCAGAAAGGTGGGCAGAGGGATTAGGGGGCCATCTGCCCCAAACTCCTTCTGCCCATTCCTGGCCGGAGGGTCCAGGTACCCAGACTGTCCACCAGCCCCACAGGCTGAGCAAGTGCTCAGGGCCAGCCAGGTGTCCCCGTGCCTAGCTGGTAGCAGAGCATAATCAGCCTGTCCCCAGAGCATGCAGGGTTTAAGCAACAGCTTTCTGGCTGAATATATAAGAAGAAAATATCTTTTTTTTTTTTTTTTTTAAGAAAGAGAAAGGGAGGGAGGGAGGAAGGAAACCAGCAAAGCAGGAGGAGGGAGGGAGGGAGGGAGAAACCTACCCCACTGCTGCAGTCAAGGTCACAGGCACCGGTGCGGGGCGGGCACAGGCAAGGAGCTTTAATCTGGGAGTTCAGGCCGAGGAAACTAAGCGCTTGAAGCCGGAGTACATTACTGCCCTGAATGATCTGTCGGCTTCTATTAGGCTAAATATCTCTGTATAATGGGGAATTATCCTCTGAAGAGGCAACTGCCTGCCTCTCAGGGAGGGGGTGATGGGAACCTTCTCGTCGTGAGGGCTCTCCCACAGGGGGGGCAGGACCATCTCAGAGGGCCCCCCCATTCCACACCCCTCCCCGGAAAGTCACTGTCAGCAGCTGCTTTGCCTCTCATGGCAGGCACCAGCCTCCCTCCCCCTCCTCCCCAGACTCTCCCTTCCCTCCCTCCCTTAGGAGGCGAAAAAGAGGCCAGATCTGGGGTCCAGGTTTAACAGTGGTACTACTGGTCAGCTGGGTGACCGTGGGCACGCCTGAACCTCTTTGAACCTTCATTTCTCCATCGCATAGATAGACCCAAGTGCTGGCTGTGGTGGCTAAAAAGCTGGTGCAGAGCCCAGCACAGAGTAAGCACCTGGCCCTGCCCACTGCTGAGGACCTTCCTGCCCTCCTCACACTCACTGGCCCACCTGGGGCACCAACTCCCCTCCAGGAAAGCTCCCTGACTCCCACCCTGGGTCTCTTTCCTCTTAGGCACCTGCAGCCAGAGCCATGACTCTGGGGCCTTCCAGTTTCCAGTGGTTGTGAATAAGAGCAGCATTTGCTCCTTACACACACACACACACACACACACACACACACACCCATGCCTGGGTGCTCCAAGACTTGCAGGCTTGGAGGCAGGGGCTGATGTGGACCAGGAGCAGAGTGTCAGGCATGGACTAGGCCCACAGAGGGGTGACACTCAAGAAAAGCAGTTGGCCAGGCCAGGAAGCCAGAAATCCCAGGATGTGGGTCTGTGAGAGTGGGGTGGGGGTCAAACCATCAGCAGGACTGACCAGGGCAAACAGGTAGGGCTGGGTCAGGTCAGGGGAGCATGGAGGTGGGGGCTCAGTGCTGGGTCCCTGTCAGAGGGCAGTGTAGAAGATGGAACTGCTCAGGCCACAAAAGGTCCCAGGAGTCAGGAGGAACAGGGCTGATCTGCACAAATGGGTGGGTCAGACGGTTCGAGCTAAGTGGCAAACAAGGTTACCGGGTGGGGAGGTTCTTCAGATCCCCATCTCTGCCTTTCAGGGCTCCCATGCCACTCTCTGCCTGTACCGAATCCCTGGGACAAGGCACACAGCTGGGTTGGGAGGACTTACATGTAAGATGCCTACAGTGCAAGGGGGCATTCAGAAAGAAAAGTCACCCCCTGAGCAGGTAGAGGCACACTGCTGCCCACATCCCACACAGGCCTGAAGATCTAGCCCAGAGTCCACACCGCCTGGGGCAGCTGATTGTCCATTCATTCATTCATTCATTCAGCAAACACCTCTAATATTTTCTATCAACTAAGAATACAAAATGCCCAAGATCCTGCATCAGGGAGCACATTGTCCTGGGTGTCCAAGTGAGGGCACAGGGTTGTGTGAGAGTCAGCATCCAAGGGGTGCCATATGAGAATACGGTGGTGGGGTGTTCAATCTCAGGGTTGGTAACAGGAAAGGCTGTCAGGTGAGGGGATCTTGTAGGGGGTCTTCAAGGAGGAGTTGGGTTTGGAAGCAGTGGGGAAGGGCACTGCAGGCCAGAGGCACCCTGAGCCAAGGCCCAGTAGCACTTCCTCCCCCAGAGACCAAGGGTTCAGCTCTTATCCCAGGAGTTATCAGGAGCCTGAAGAGTTTTCAGTGGGAAGTGACAGAGTCCAATTTGTGCTTTAGAAAGATCACTCAACTGACACTGGGTGGAGGATGGATTACACAGAAGACAGGAGGCAGGGAACCAAGTTAGGACTGAGTGGCCTGGAGGGAGGATGGGGTCCGGGTTGGCAAAGGGATGGAGAGTAGGGGCAGGTGCAGGAGGGATTTGGGGGTAATCTGCATGAGGGCCTGGGATGTAACACCCTGCAGCAACAATATCCGGCTAAGCATTGTGGATGCCTGATGTCCAAACAACACTGTCAAACTCGGCAAAGCCCTTTGAAGTCCATTAGTTACTTTGATCTGCACAACATGCAGGTGGGCTCGACAGGCCAGGAATTTGTTATTTAGTTCATCAGTTCAACAAGCACTTGTTCAGGGCTTATTATGTTCCGGGCGCCATTGTGACCCACTCAATGGAAGGGGAAACGGAGACCCAGAGAGGCTGCCCAAGAGTTCCAAGAAGATGACCAGCAACAGCCTGGTTTGGAGATATCCTCCAGAGTTGGGGAAGGGATGAGAGTGGATGCCAGACAGGAGCTGTGGAAAGGGAGTGCCTGACAAGGGGTGGGTCATGGGCGGGGATAGGATGAGCCTCAGTCCAGAGGGAAAGCATCTCCTCCTCCCAAATGAGGTGGGGAGACAGAGAGACATTGTGGGCCAGAGGCTGGAAAGGGTGACAGAGGCACAGATCAGGAACAGCAAGGCTTTTAGGTCCTAGAGAGGAGGCAAGGACAGAGGGGTCAGATTGGACACATCAAGAGAACTGGAGTTGGGTTGAGTCCCCTAAAGTGGCCACAGGGAGAAGAAGTTACTGGGGTCAAAGAGTCCCTGCAGACAGAAGCAGACCTGTGGGTGCCACATGTAGTAGCCTCAGGCTGCTCTATGCTCAAGGGGGCGGGTAGGAGCCAAGAAAGGGAAAAGCCTCCTCAGAGGCAGTTCCCTAGAGCTCCAGAGATGTGTTGGAGAAAGCCGAGAATAGCCTGGCTAGCCCCCAATATAGCCATGCTTCCATGATGGGGCCACCATGATGGAGCCACCATGATGGAGCCGTGGGGATGGGCTTCTCCCCTGCTTCCCTCAAGTCCAGCCCATCTTCCCTGTGCACACACATTTTATGCTAAGGATCTTGAAGTATCCTCACCTCCCTGGGCCTTACTCTCCTGTCAGCAAACAGGAACAGCCCCTACCTCAGAGCACACTGCCCAGGAAAGCAGTAGCCCAGTGCCTGGCACACAGTTGGTGTACACAATCACCCCCTGTCCCACCCTGGTGGTGGAGCCCCTGGGAGTCCTCACAGCACACCCAGTGCCTGGAACACACTAACTGCTTAATTAACTTTCACTGACCTGAGTGTAATCACTTGCCAGCTGGCAGTGATGGGACCAGGTCAGAAGGCTGCCCAGGGAGCAGGGGCAAGGATGCAGCACAGGTCCAGGACACAGGGTGGCAGACACCCTGCTCGCGCCACTCACATTAGCACTCTCAGCAATTCAGCAGGCCAGTGTGGATCCAGAGGGCAGGGCACACCTGGGAGGGCCTCTGGGCAGATGGGCCTCCTGGGCCTCCAATAGCACCTACAGCCCCATGAGCTGCTCCTCTAACCCACCCCACTGAACCCTGGAATCTACCCTACTGTGTGCCAGGACCTGCCCTGAGCAAGAGCACTGGAGAAATAAGCTGAAGGAAGGAGGAGCCCACCCTTGTAAAAGGGGCAGAGAGGTGGTGGTGGTGGTTTTTCAATAGTTTGGAGCTTCTGTGGATGGGACTGCTCCACCACTGATAATGACTCCTACCATCACTAATTATAACGATTGCTAAAGCATTTGGGGCATTTTCTCTGTGCCAGGGTTCACATGAGTCCAGGTGCCCCGGGAGATCAGGGTGGAGCCGAGGCCAAGCCTGCCCTCCTCCTAAATTCTCAGTTTTGCTGGGCTGGCTGGAGGAGGGGCTGACTGGGCTCTGAGCCTTGGGCCAGCTGCAGGCAGGTAGGCAGTTGGGGTGGGGTGTCCTTACTCCAAGCATTTTGCAGCATCACTCCAAGTGCCCACTGCCACTGAATCTGGGTGTGCAGGGTGAGGGTGGGAGAGCAATTCTTCCAGAACCAAGCCAGAGGCCCAAGGCAGGCTGCATATGGCTGCAGCAGCAAGCCCAGGACTGGGGTGGTTGGACAGGTTGAGAAAGGGTGATAAGAGGCTTTCAGCAGCCTTCTCCCCACCCACCCCGCCCCCAAAGCATCCCATCTCCCTGGAGGGGTGAGGCACCCAGGAGGCCTGATGTTGCCAATGGAGCCTGGGAAAGCTCACCCAGGGGTGGGGAGATGGTCAAAGAGAGGTGACCCAGTGTGGAACTAGGACCTAGGCCATCTGTGGGCCAAGGCCAGTAGAGGGTCTCAGGAAGCCCCTAGGGCAGGTGTCACTGTGCCTGGAGCCCCACTTTAGAGCATCATTCCTTTGTGTTCTCAAGGGTGTTTAGCTCCCACAAGGCTTTTGGGCCTGGGAGAGACATCAAGGACTACTGGCAGTGGGAGGCAGGACCTGGGGGTTTCAGCCCCTCCTCTACTAACACACTGTGTTGCTTAGCTCAGGCGTCTTGCCCTATATGTCCCCAGTTATCTGTCTGTAACATGAGATATCCAGGTCTACATTCTAGGGGATGCCTCAGGCAAGTTTCCTCTCCCAATTCCATAGAAGATGCCAGGTCCTGTGACAGGCCCCACGAATCCTGATGGATCATGAGGTCGAGGCTGGCATCACAGATGATTCTAGCCTCCAACCCAGGATCTTGGAGAGGAGGCGTTTAGTGCTTTCGTTACAACTTCCATTTGGAGAGCCTCAGGCTGTGTGTTTGGTGACCCGCTCCATGTCCCTCCGTGTTCTTTCAACAAGACCGTGATGCAGGTATCAATATTCTAATTTTCTAGGTGAGGAAACTAAGGCTCCAGGCATGCCAAGGTGCCCAGGAAGAGCTGGGGACATTCTCCACAGGCGTGGTTTGGGTCAGCACCCTGGAGAGCTCCTGCCACCCCCAACCACACATGCCCTTGGCTTTGTGGATTTTTCCCAACGCCCTCTCCCTACCTGATCATCATCCCACTCTCCCTGCCGCCCAGGTGCATGCATCTGTCCTGGGCCCCTATGTGCCTGTGACCTGGGCGCACAGCACTGAGATCTCAGCAGTGTAGCTCACAGTCCCACTCATAGGACATGATCCCTTCATGCCCACATGGGTTTTCAGATCCTGCTAGGCTTTTGAGCCTGGGACAAAGAACACCACCTAGGATATTGGCAGTGAAATGTGTAGCCTTCCTCCCTTATTAATATACCGTGTGTCTTCACATAAGTGTCCTTCCCTCTCTGGACCTGTTATATCATCTGCAACATTAGCTGTTCAGGCCTACAGGAGGAAGGGGTGACATTCCTTCCCCCATTTCCTGAAGCAAAAGAGGAAATCCACTTGGAGTAATGTCAAGGGTGCTGGGAATGACACTCCAAAGCTCTCCAATCCAGGACCACAGTGTCCAAAATATCTCCATTGGGGCTGACACATTCCTTTACCCTCTAACAAAGGGCAAAGCTCAATCTCTGGGTTCTGGGTGGCCCTGCAGACAGGCCCTGGCCAGTTCCCAGAAGCTAGGGGACAAGCCCTATCTGTACGCCTCAGACCTTGGGGGAAGATCTAGTTCGTACTCAAGCCCAGCTGGTCTTCCTACAGAGTTTTAGCCTGGGAAAGGGAGAAAGGAACAAAGAGTTTGAATCCCTGCTCTGTCATTTAACTAGCTGGGTGGCCTCAGAAAGTCATTTCACCTTTTTGAGTTCCAGTTTCCTAATCTGTAACATGGCAACAAAGATACCCACCATTAGTGGCCTGTACAGCACCTGGAATGTGGCCCACTCTGGAGGAGCCGTAGACGACATAACCAGGTTCCTGGCCAGGGATTGAGCTTTTCCTTGCCAAGCCTCAGAGTGGGTGACATCAGTCTTGGGCACTTGACTAGCAACAGGACCCCTGGGGAGTCAAGCAGAGAGCTCACAGGACACTTAAACTAGGAAGGGCCTCAAAATCTGCCCCAGGGGCCTATATTTAGAGAGCCACACAGTGTGCTCACCTTGGTCACAGACTGAGCTCTGACCCTAGTCACACACGCTATGACCTAGGACACACACTGAGTCCTGATCCTGGTCACACATTGAGCCTTGATATGGGAAACACACTGAGCCCTGACTTTGGTCACAGACAGGCTGACCCTGGTCACAGACTGAACCCTGACCCTTGACACACTGACCCTGGACACACAATGGTCTCTGACCCTGGTTTGGTGGGTGAGTCACATGATCCTTCTGAGCTGCTTCCTTATCTACAGAATGGTCAGGATCGTTTCTGCCTCTGAGCTATGGTGAGCAAGGGCTGGGGGCCCGGTGTGGCCTGACCCAGCCCTGCCCTCCTGCTCCCCTCCTCCCACACCATGAGTGTCCTTCCATCTCCTCCACACACCAAGGCATGGAATGCTCTTTCCCCTCCTAGCACATGGTTCCTTTCTAGCCTTCTGTCTGAGACCTCCTCGAAGAAGCCCTTCCCAGACCACCTTGTCTCAGTGAACCAGCAGCGTCCCCCACCTCCACATTCCCTCGTCACGATTTGCAATTATACATCCTTTTCTTTGTTTATTTTAGTGTCTGTCCCCATCCCCACTGCAACAAAAACTGTAAGCTTCATGAGGGAAGAGGCATGGCTCCCTTGATCACCATATCCCCAGTGTCTAGCACTGTGCCAGGCACATAGTAGGCATTCAATAAACAGAAGTCCCCACTGAGGTCCAGGAGCAGACCAGAGAGTCCACCCTCCCTGCTTTCTCAGCCAGTCCCAGAAGCTACACCCAGAGTCCCAGGGGAGGCCTTGGTAGGCATAGTCAGCCAGTGATATGCAGCGCTGCCTCCCTGGCCAAAGCCTACAGCTGCAACTACACCAGATGCCACGCGGGTCCCCTGAGGAGGCAGCATAGTCAGGGACGAACCTAGCAGGACCTGCTGCTGCTAAGACTGTGCCAGGGGCTGGGTGTTCTTGAAGCAAATCACCTTGGCAGGTGGCAGGCAGTGGGAAGAAGCAGGATGTGCCCACATCTTCTGATGCTGCAGAAAAGAGAGAGGAGGAAAAGGAGGAAGAAGAGAAAGTGGAGGAAAAGAAAAATAATTTAAGCTTGCCCTTCTGATTGTGCCCATCCTGGTGCAGGGCTCCAGCAGGCCCTGGCTCAATCCTGCCCCATCCAGAGCACCCTCTGCTAGGCCAGCCCTTTGTGGGGTACACACACCTTGCAGAGGGCCTGACTCAGGACAACTTGGCCTTCGGGGGCGGGTGGCTGGGCAGGGCTAGGTCTCCCACATAGTGTCTGTAGACTTGAATCATGGAACCGAACCACTGTGACCTCTCCTAGAAATCCTGGCAGAGCAAGGAGCCAAATGGCATCTGTTCCCTGGCATTTGGGGCCCTTGGCATCTCCCAGCCTGATACAACCATTTCCCACACCGGCCCCTCCCAGAAATCCAGGTTCTCATTTTCCCAGCAGCAGGCTACAATGTTCCCACTCAGGGTTTCCCCACCCAGACTCCTCCAACTCCTCACCCACAGGCCTAGGTAGGAGGGAACGTGGCTGCTCCCACAGCTGTCCTATCACTGGACAGCAACTGCACCTGAGGGAACCACTTTGCCAGGCTTGTGGACATTGCTGACATTTCCACATACCGCCATCCTCTGGCTGTGGCCCACCTGACCAGTCAGTGGGGACCAAGGTGGTCCCAGGAGCCTGTCAGCGTGATGAAAACCGAAAAGGTCCGGGTAGCAACCAAGCCCCACAGCACAGTGCTTTCTCCCCTGGCCACCAGGGTGCCCCCCCTCCTCCCACTGCAGCTCCCCCATGACATTCTGGCAGCCTCAGGGGAGGGTGGGGCTTGAGAAGTGGCCCTGGATACGCCCACAGCTCAGACCTAGCATGGTTGGGGCAAGGACTAAGGAAAGGAGCCATCCCTGCAACCACCCAGTACACACACACACTCATACACACCTCCCTACACACACACATACACACCCCTCCC
>PVKS010006583.1:58994-77734 GCA_004027875.1 Aplodontia rufa | reverse complement strand
CCGTGTTGGGGCTGGAGCAGTGGCTCAGCCAGCAGTTAAGGTACTTGCCCAGTATGAGCGAGTACGTGAGTTTGAACCCCAGCACCACATACACAAGGAAGTCTCAGAGCAAGGACAGCCACATGAAAAACTAAATAAAATTGTTTCTGAACTGATATTTTCTTCCTAACCCAGACTTATTTTTTTTATTTTTATTTTTGAACAACCATACAAGTTTTTAACAAAATAATATAAAATGTGTATATATTCTGGATATTGCAATTACCCCCTGGAGTGCTCCCCCCAATTACCCTCCCTTATCCCGCCCTTCCCCTTCCCACAATATCTCTAAAAAAGTATTAGATTGTAAAGCATTACATCTTATCTGGATTTAACTCATGCTACTAGACCAACTTTCTCATTGTCCAGGGTCTAGTCCCCACCTCCACAGATGAGTGGAGATAATCGACCCTTAGTTCTCTGGGTTAAGCTGATTTTACTCAGCATGATCTCTTCCATAGCCATCCATTTACCTTCAAAGGCTGCAATATCACTGTTTCTAATTGCTGTGTAAAATTCCATGGTATAAATGTACCACAGACTTATTTTTATTGCTGCTAATATTTCACCTATTTAACAGTTCATGCCCTTTATTTATTTATTATTTAAGAGATAGGGACAACGAGAGAGAGAAAGGGGCGGGCAGGGGGGACAGAAAGACAGAATCAATTTGTATTTAATTTTCATGTGGCCTTTGTTGTTTGGAAATTTTGTTGTGTACATGGTGCTGGGGTTTGAACCCATGTACTCATGCATGCCAGGCAAGCACCATAACCACTGAGCCACTGCTCTAGCCCAGTTCATGCCCTTTATAATGAAAATGAGAAAGGAAGACAGAAGAACAGGAGATGAACACTACCATATATTTTGAGTTACCTGGTGAATCTTACAGTAATTCTGAGATATATAATCAACCTTCAGTGTACTGAAGTCAGCCTAATCAAGCCAAGAAAACAAAAAGACTACTGAAATAAGCAAAGAAGAAATTATAGGATCCTAGAATTTGAGGCTGAAAATTCAACTACCCACTTAAGAATCCCATCACTATTCTTACAGGCAGCCCACAGTTTGAATGAGGGAGAAGGCATTCTTTTCACACGTGTAGGGTCACCGTAAGAGCTAGAAAGTTCTCCCGTGGTTGTGCTGAAATTTACCAGTATGTCTACTGAAAATTATTATTTACCTTCCATATAAAACAGAAGGAAAAGTTTACTTCCATACAAGAGTTCTTCAATATCTGTTATTTTTACTGGTCATAATTTTTTTAGGTACTACTTAGAGTTGGCTGTCTCTCTCCTCTGACAGTCTTTAGCTTTCCAATGTTGCTCATGAATGGCAACCAGATTAGAAAATAATGAATTTAGTAATTCTACTTTATGACTATCTGTTGCCCTTCATTATCTTCCCCTAGTCTGCAGTTCTATTTCGTGTTGGAAACATATCTGAAAAGATTACCTTAGCTTTTTGATTTTTTGAATCTTAAATTTTTATAGGCTCTTAAAAGTACAAGAACCTTTTCAAAAGACTGACTTCCTATTTCACATTTAAGATTTAAGAGAAAAATAAATTATAAGTCTCTAAAATTCAAGGCAAGATTACTTTTTCTACTATATGTAATGCATTTCTAAATACGGATCAATACTGTACCAGCAGGTGAACAAAGTGAGGGTAAATCAGAGAGAATGGTGACTGTGGCTGCCACCAGACGAGCACTTTCTTCTGATAGCCGGGTTTTAGTGGCTATGTGACTTGGAGAGTCTGACATCTTGGTACTCAGATGAGGCATATGTCGAACTAAAATGAACATCAATAGCTCCATAGTTGCAAACACAAGAGATTTTCCAGGAATGAGGCCACCGCTGTCACCTCCTTCTCCTAATACAGGACAGGACTCTTTTTCCATGTCATCTTCATCTTAGGTGAAAGAAAATTTGGTGAAATTTTCAGCAGAAAATTGAAAAATGGCATATAAAATAATATAAAAAGTGCATTTAAGAAATTCCTTCAAAATGATTTATGAGTAAATGCCTAAATAATGCTACATATGTTTCTTAGTATAATTCTCTGTGTTACTAGAATTCTGCACATTAACTTCTCCAAAGTGAACAATTCATGAACAATTTTTACTTGGACAATCTTTTTTATTAGGTATTTATTTCCTAATACAAATAATACATATGTTAGGTTGAACTATGTAAAACTGACATTTTTGAAGGGGAAAAATGGTCAGCTATCAGCAATTTTATTTGGTCCTTTCTAATGAAACAAAATCAATTTCAAATTTTCTTAATATATTATCATTTTTTAAAATTATTAACTCCTTGGCATTATTACCTTAAAAATTACAGTACAAGTATGGTTTACTTTAAGTTAGTGTGATTTCCAATGCTTACTTAGAGTATTTCTTTTTTCCTGCAAATAATCCTGAGCAGCTCTTACTATCTGTTGTACAACTCCAGTAACCAACAGCTGGATGGAGGGTGGATTCCAGGTCAATAGTAGACGGTGCAAAACACTCAGCAACTCAACACCAATCAGCTATTATAAATTAATATAAATAAATTTAATTAATTTTCACTTTAAAGGATGCATGCATATTATTAAAATCTGAGAAAATATACATACGAAAATAGAGAACTTTGATAAATAATATTAGTATATAGGATATGCAACAAATAAAATATTAACAATCTTGGGAAACAGTCACATTTTATACTAACAAAAACAATAAAATTCCTTTAATATTTAAATAAGTTGGATCATTCTTCTACTGGGGGTAAAATACATGAGTTAAGCAGTGTTGCTAGAATTCAGTGCCACTAAAATTTATACTTTATACTTTATAGCCTAAGCTGAGAATTTGAGTTGTCTGCCACAGGCAATAGGAGTTTCTGGTGAATCTCTCTCCTATTCAGAACATCAGCAACTATTATATACTTTTACTGTTAGGCTCTGGCAGTCCTCCATATGCAATCCATCCAATGACTCTGCCTCAAATTTCAAAGACAGAGAAAACTCAGCTGCAAAAAAAGCCATCTTTACCTCTTCCTTTAAGATCTAGTGCCCAGCCTCTCGGAGGTTGGTTCATCTTTCCACATTTGATCCTGTCACTCCCATTCTAGTTGACTTCCCAGATATTCTTCAAGAATTTCAATCACAACTTATATGACTTCAACCTCTTTCTCTAGTAGGCTGTTCTCCTCAACATAAGGAAAATGTTCAAGTCTTTTCTACCTGATTCCCCCAAAGCCTCTCAGACCCTTTTATCTATCCCCATGTCCTATTCTGTCTTGTTCCTTCCTCGCCCAGCCTAGATGTTTCCACTTCCTTTATTTTCTCATTAGCCCCTTGATCTTCTACAATCTGAATTCTACCTACCCAAGAAAATTCTCTGCAGAATATCACTAATACTTCCTCTGGACTCTTTTCTTTCCTCATTCACTGCACTGTTTCTTTTGATAGTTGTCTGCCTTTCTATTTTTCTTTCTCTTTTTGGTTCTGGGAATTGAACCCAGGGTCACTTAACCACTGAGCCATATACCCCCAGCTGCCACCGCCGCCATCATCACCATCATCATCATTGTTTATCTTGACACAGGGTCTATTTTTCTTTCTCTTTGGTTCTGGGAATTGAACCCAGGGGCACTTAATCACTGAGCCATATATCTCCAACCCTTGTTATTATTATTTATTTATTTATTTTGAGACAGGTTCTCATTAAATTGCTTAGGGTCTCACTAAGTTACTGAGGCTGGCTTTGAACTTGCAATCCTCCTGCCTCAGCTTCCGGAGTTGCTGGGATTTTAGGCATGTGCCACTGCACCTGGCCTCATTTTCCTTTCTTGAAATATCTCCCTTATCTTTTTTATTTTCTTAAAGAGAGAATCAATTTATTTTTTCATCTGGTTTTTGTTCTGCTGACACTTAGCCATGTATGTGGTGCTGGGGTGTGAACACAGGACTTTCATGCATGCCAGGAAAGTACTCTACCACTGTGCCATCAATCCAGCCCCATCCTCTATCTTTAATAACTGCTCTGGTTTGGTTCTCCTCCTACCACTCTAGTGGTCTCCACTGCTGATTTATTTCCTTCCTCTCAATCCTTAAATGCTATTTATCTCAAGGCTCCAATCTTGGTCCTCTTTTCTTCTTCCTTTATTCAGTTTTCCTAGATTAGTACATCATTTCTCTGGAATTATGAAGAGTCATTTAACTGGCCTCCCTTCTCATCTCTCACAAACCATCATCTACAAGGTTGATGATATGTTCCTTCTGAAATGAAAAATTAATCATGCCATTCCTTTATTTAAATATTTAAATAATTTCCCATCACTTTCACAATAGAGCAAATTCTTTTATATACTATAAAGAAATCTTCATGGCTTTTCCAGTCTCGCCTAAAAACTTCTATCTATATTTTCTACTCACAGCAGCAATAGTAAATGACCACAGTGTCCTTGAACTTCTCCTGTTTTCTTATACTTTCTTGGTTTTTATATCTGTTTCTTTTTCTCCAAGGAAAACCCATGCCTTTGCTGAGACCTCAATAATTCCTCTGTAAGATTTGATTCAACCATCATTTCTCTGAGAAGATGTAATTCTCAGGATGGTGGTCATCTTCTCTATTTGGACTGTGCTCTATGTGCACAGATATAGTACACATCACACCATATTTATCACCTAACCTAGAGACTATAACGTTTCATTTGATCATCTACAGCCTCAAACTGTCTGAGGCAGAATAGATGAAGAATAACAGAGGCCAGGTGAATGAAAACAAAATTAATCTGTGTACTCTGACAATGTTGAAATTATAGGATCCAACAAAAAAATCCATTTTTCTACTGTAATGCAATATTTGAAGAAAATTTTACTAAATCCAAAAATTGTTAGCTGTGTGAGATACTACATTAAAACCCAAATACATGAATTTAAATATAGTAGTCACTCATCATTCATTGATCAAATATTATAAGCTTAACTATTGGAAAATAATCCTAAAGTTTCTTGTAATAATTTGTAATTCAACTGAAGCACAGCTTGAGGCTACAAAGTTGGATTTTAAAAAGAATTAATCAGTGATTGAATCTTATACTTGCATAGCATATGTTCTGATCACTGTACCTGATCTTCTGCAATGTGGACTCGGGCATAAGGAGAATCCAGCAAGGTGTGCAAGGCCTGCAGGCACGCTGTAACATGCTCCATAGGCTCCTCAGGTCTTGGGGAACAAAGGAACTGTATACTCACTCCTGAAATGCACAATATAAGAAACATGAGCTTGTTGATATAAAACATTATTATGTTGCATTGGCTTCACATATTTTCTGTATTTTTCTTACAGATTACTTTAACATATATTTATTTGTTAATATTTAAGTATAGCTCAAAATGGTTTCTAAGCTAAGCAGCCAAACTGAACATAAGGTTGTACTTCTATAATTTTGTTAATATGCAAACTAACTTTTCTATTTCCAGGACTTTTAAAAATTACAGTACATTAAGAATAACTTTATGAACATTATAAAATCACTCTTTTCATTTAATGGATGCCAAGCAATTTGGTATGCACACCAAGTTTTTTAAATGGCAAGCTCTAGAGGCTCATGGGTAACATGGGTAAAAAGTGCTATTAAGGTGCATGAGGTTAAGGTTTTAGAATTTTTTCACATTTTCATTTATGGAATATATTATGAATTCTATAATTACACCTTAAATATTAAAACATTATCGAGAAAGCAATTGTAAATTAGGATTCATTAAATTTTTAAATGTTTTCTTCAAGAGATGACAATCTAAGTGCCAAGTATAAAGAAAACCTGTTGTTGAATAAAAAAATGTTTTTTCTTACAAATAATTCACTACTGCTCTGCAAACATTTCAGCTAAAGTTTTAAAGATTCAGCTAATTTATTAGATAATCTAAGAAGTCCTTTTACTATTCTTTCTCTTAATTGTGTTGTACAAAATTTTCCCAAAGCATCAAAGTGAAAATCTGAATTTTCAAAAGTGATATATCTTGAAACACATTAATGTGATATTCGACCTAAAATCAGATGCATTCTGTCTTTGTTAATTTCTGGCAAAGATTTAGCACTGGCCATTGCTCCTGATGCCTGGTTTAAACTGACGGAGGCAGAACGCTTTTGTGAACCAGACACTGCCGCTTCTGTGGACTCTGCACATGTGAAACCTGTGCTATTTAACCAAAGTGCCACCGCATGGAGAATTGGAGCCCAGGAATTCCGATAGTGAAGTCTAGCTGTATCAATAGTCTCAGGAGTATAAAATGCTCCACCTGTAAAACAATCAGATCAATTAAGAACATTACTTCCTATTACAAGAGTTCACTCATTTAAGAAAAACTAACTTTAAAACTGCTTTTTCACACAAAAGAGCCATCTGAACAACACTTTCTCCTCTCCAAACCAACCACTGTCTACAGCAGAGCCGAGTGTCTGTCCTTCCCTCACTGATATCTGCTTTCCACCCTTTCTGGTGGAAAGGGCCTGCCACTCACCACTCAGTAGCCTTACCTTTCCCTAACCTGTCATCATAGGATTTGCCGCCTCAGTGTCAACATCTCTTTCTATTAGAACCAGGGACTCTGTCTCTTCCTTCTGTTTTTCTACTCTTCTGCTCTTCCTCTCCACCTCCTTTTTCCACTACCAACACTGGGGATTTCCTCATCTCCATGAAACAATAATGAATTAAGAAAGAAAAAGGAGGTCCTCCAGTATTGTTACCATTAATATATGGGAAGAGAAATAGGTTCTTTGAATATGAACTGGTAATACATTTTCTAAACTGGAATAATGCTCATGATGATTTCCAAATCAATTCCAATAGGAAAACAGACCAGAGTGCAAACAAACAATTTACAAAGGACTTAAGGAACACAATTCATTGGCAGAATAGGCTTTGTAAAAAAGCATACATTCACCAGCACAGCAGTACTCTTCAACATGGTTATACATAATGACTTATTATCCAGTTATTTTGAGTACCCTTGCTCATACAACTATTACTACAACGGTGCTAAAATTTTTGATTCAGCTAATGAGAAGTTTTTTGTAGTACATACCTTGAATCCATAAATTCAATACAGAACATGTTCTAAATGAAACAAGTTTAAGTCCACAAAAATTAAGACACTATTATTGTTATTGCTGGTACTAGCTTATACCAAGTCCATTTTGTTTAATTAATACTCTAACCTCTATAAAGTCAAAACTGTGAATGCAATACTTACCATCTGGGGGGAGCTGACTAGAAAATTCAGCTGGTAAAGTCAAAAGTGCATAGTCTTTCAAGGCTGCCAACCACAGACGGCTAAGTGTTGGCAGTTCAGGTTGTACCAGTGTTATTAAACTATCTGGGGGGAGTTCATCTATGGTACCATAGTCATCATCATCATCATCAGTATTCTTAATTGCTCTCTTCGGTTTTGATTCTGCTTCCTTTTTAATATTCATAGCAACCACATATACCTAATAAGATATTCAGAAGGTGACAATAACAAGACATAAGATAAAAATCAGATATTTTATTTACATATTTTTATTGGTTCATCACTGTTTTACATAATGAAGGGATTTGTTGCTTCACTTTCATGCGTGCATACATAATGACAGAGTAGCTTAAACCTTGTCCAGGATCCTCCCTCCTTCCCCCACTCCCCAATCTCATGTCTCCTCTGTAATTCCCCCGTGTTACATGTATAAATGACCATATGTATGTGTTTTAATCATTGAACTTGCTAGATTTGTATACCTGCCTGGGTATATTTGGGCTTCTCATGGGAATCAAGTGTACTGTACAGTACTAAAAATCAGATATTTTAAGTTGTTATAATTATACAGTTGAATTTTCAAAGGTAAATGCATATAGATAATAGAAAGTATACAACTATAAATTCCTAAAAGCCAAAAAAGAGTAATTGTACTTGCTTTGGAAGCAAATATTTTTTTTGGAAGCAAATTTTTAAAAAATTTATAAAAACTGATCTGGCTTCTGACTATTCCTCTCACAGCCGAGTCCTTCAGTAGGTTTTTTTGGGTTCCCTTGTTCTATTCTACAAAGCCGCCTTTTTAAATTTATTTATTTATTTTTTTTTTGCCACAGGGTATAACTTCCTGTTTACTGCCTCCACTTTCCTAGACTTATTAGACAAAATCAGACAGTATTCAAAGAGAAAGGCTGAGAACAGAAAGGTGGCCAGAGAAAGAATTTCCATAAATATCTCCTAAAGCCCCCTCTTACAGAGTTCTTAAATGATATTTAGTAGCCTAGCAATTACAACAGATAGCTGAACTAAGAATATAATTTACTAGTCACATATATTATCTGAAGCCTTTCTCTGTAGTTTGTGAACCAAAAAGACATATAATAGCAACTTTCCTAAAACATAATTTTAAAGATTCTTCTTTGCTGAGTTTGTTTTTGTACATATATTTAGGCTTTGGACACTTGGAACATACAAAGCTGAATAATACAATGAAAAAGCAAAAAAATAAAGGAATAAGAGCAAGCAAGAAAGAACTGGACTACAAAAAAATCTTGAGAAAATTGTTTCCGCCCTACAGCATTTCTTCCATTGCGCCTAATGGGAAGTGTGTGCACAAGTACACAACAAGCCTCTCGAAGGGAGGCACTGTGTGTTACTTGTGTTCCTGCATTGAGCAGACAGGCAGAGCCCAGAGAAAACATAACTGACTAAATTCAAAAGCACAGACTTTGGAGCACATGTTATAAAAAATAATATTCATATTTCTCAGTGATTTTAAGCTTGCTCTTCCCCCTAAGTGTGTTATTATACTGACATTTTAAGAAAACATCTCAATAAGCAATGTAAGAAGGTATTCTTACAGTATTCTTACTGTTCACTTGAATCCTATTAGATGCCTTTTGCCTTGCATTTGTTATTGTGCTAGGACCTGAGGCAATGAAGACAAGAAATGCATAGTTTTTGCTATTCCTGAATTCATAGACTAATAAAATGACAGAGATATGAGAAAAGTGCTGAGAGAACTTTTAAAAATTTATTTTTAATGATCTTCCCTACCACACTCCATCCAGTGCCTCAGCGTAATGTCTAGCATACATGATGTCTTCTGTAGTGAATGAAAGTATCTCAGAGAGCACCAAAGATGGAGAAATATTAACTCTGGGAACATGAGAGAGATGGGCAAGGAAGAGGTTTTTTTTCTTTGTTTTTCCCCCTGTGGTATGGGGGATTGAACCAATGGGTGCTCTACCACTGAGTTATATCCCCAGCCCTTTTTATTTTTTATTGTGAGACACTATCTCATTAAATTGCCTAGGCTGGCCTTGAACTGCAATCCTCCTGCCTCAGCCTCCCATGCTGTTGGGATTACAGGAGTGTGCCACAGCACCCCTGCAAGGCAGAGCTTTCAAGGATGAAAGTTCTTGTCCACAGGTGAAGATGGAAAGGAGAGTATAGGTAGAGGGAATAAAAAGAACGAGAGCACAAAAACTGCAAGTATTGGGTACTGGCTGAACATAGGATAGAAGGTGGAAGTAAATGAAGATTTCACATGGTAAGCAATGCAGAAAGGAAAGCACCACAAGGATTTCAAGGCCACGTGTATGTATTTTTCCTCAACTTTTAATTATAATAATTATATTATTAAAAGCTCATAAGAGTCTAAAAATGATTCATAATCCCAATATCTATGTTCATGCTTTATCTTTGTATACTTTGCTATATAGAAAATTGTGCTTTAATTTTATTGGTCAACATATCATGAAGCCTTCTTTTTTTGCCATGAGGACTTTCCTGAGTAAATACTAGGTATTGTTAATCATTATTATAATGGCTGCAGTAAATGACCCATAATATAGCTAATAATTTCCCTAAGGCTGAAATTTTATATTTACTTCTGATTCTTTATTTAGCCTTGTGTAACTTAGATAAGATATAGTGACAAAAGATATTCACTTCTTCATATTATAAATAACATTGCAAGTAAATATTTTTGAAAACTAATGTCTTTTCCATATTTTGAACTTTGAAAAAGGGCCCAGAAATGGAACTAATGGGTCAGTGATTGTATTTTTATGACTCTGAACAGATGCTGTCAAATGCTTTCTAAAAGGATTCTATCTTTTATTGCTACTGGCAGAAAGGAAAAGCTGGCAACATATAAGAACATATTTTATACTTGTCTTTAAATATATTTTAGGTTGGGGCTGGAGCGGTGGCTCAGCGGTTTCGGCGGCTCAATGGTTTCAGCGCTTGCCTGGCAAGCACAAGGACCTGGGTTCGAACTCCAGCACCACATACACAATTAAGTGTTGGAGCAACGAAGGCCATGTGAAAAACTCAATAAAGTTGTTTCTCTCTTTCTCTGTCTCTCTCACTGTCCCTCTCTCTTTTAAAAAAAAAAAAAAATATATATATATATATATACATATATATATTTTAGGTTAATTTTTCTTGTTGAATATTATACAAGAAAAAATAAACATAAGCAAAATAAAGAAAATCCACATACAATCCTGCCACTCAGATGTAATATTGCTAATACTCCAGCCATGCATATACATACTTATAATCTTTTTTTTTACTTATAGCCTTTGAAACAATACTCTGTGCATATGTGTGTGTGTGTGTGTGGTTTCTAATGCAATTTTCCATTCATTTAACATAATACCATTATCTTTCAGGATCAAAAAATACATTTATATTATTTCAACTTCTTTTGAAGATAATAAGCAATACCACGAAAACTGCTTATAACAGAATTTTTAAATTGCCTTAGGATAAAATAGTCAACAAATGTTTACATTTTGAAGTTTTGAAATATATCACCACAGGAAAGTTCATCACCATTTTACAAATCATTTTAACCCACTGAGCCCCAAGTTTTAAATTCTGTGAATAGTCCACAAAATTGACACAGGAATATTAAAATAGGTTGGAGATAAAATCTAGAGCTAATATATATTATTATATTAATATTATTATAATTGCTATTTTTATATAATTATATAATTTTTATTATATATTATATACTATATTTTTTTAAGAGAGAAAGAGTGTCAGTGAGAGAGAGAGAGAAGTAGAATCAATTTTATTCAGTTTTCATTTTGGCTTTTGTTGCTCTGACACTTTGTTGTGTACGTGGTGCTGGGGTTTGAACCTGCGTCTTCACGCATGCCAGGCAAGCGCCCAAACCACAGAGCTACCACTCCAGCCCTATATTAAGATTCTGTAAGTGTTCCACATCTGGGATGATGGGATGAAATGGGCTAATTTAGTGGGGGAATATTTACATATTTCTTTTTCCCCTACATGCTTATTTGCAGCTTTGCTTCCTCTCTGTGAAATGTTAATTCCTATTTGCTAAAAATTTGCATTTTATAATTATTATTCTGAGACTCTGGGCAGGAATAGCTGGGAGGAAGAAAAGACTAAAAGTAAAAAACAAAACAAAACAAAACAAAAACAAATGAGGATCACCTGCATAGACTAAATAAAAAATGATGAGCACTCAAACTAAGCAGAGGGGAAAGACAGAAAGCATTTATTTACAGATATGGAAAGGTATACATGATCTATTGCTAAATTTAAAAAAGTTGCCATGTTGAATAGGATCTCACTTTTATTTTGAAAATTGATATATAGATACATACACACATAATACAGATACATAATCAGCTCTATATGTACACATATGCATAATGACTTATACCAAAAATATTAATCGTTTACTATCTTTGGATGATAATAATACAGAGGAGATTTATTTTTATACTTTTTTCTATATTCTGAGCTTGCACAGTGAGTATAGATATTTTATCATCAGAACAAAACTGTTATTTTCAAAGATATTAATGAAGGGGGCTAGAGCAGTGGCTTAGCCGTTATGACCCTTTCCCAGCATGCAAAAGTACACAAGTTCAAACCCCAGCACCCACGTACACAACTAAGTGTCAGAGTGACAAAAGCCATGTGAAAAATTCAATTAAAAAAAATTGATTCTCTCTTTCTCACTGTCCTTCTCTCTTTAAAAAAAAAGATATTAATGAAGTATAATAAATAGGAATTAATTACTATTGGAGGTAAGATGAGGAGGTTTGAGGAAAAGGAAGCAGTTCACTCGTCCTCAACTCAGGTTCTGGTTTGAAGATAAAAGAAAGGATCATCCACTGGGGGTAAGGGGGATGAAACAAGGTAAGCAAACAATCATTCTCATTTAGACATGCTGGGTGTGCAGTCCCAATGGGTCATTCAAATGGAGCTGTTTAATAACTAACTAAAAATGTGGGATTGGAATTTGGGAGAGAGATCTGACTGGAAAAGCAGATTTAGAATTTGTATTATACAAGTAAAAGCAATAGTTCGGATAAGGCTGCCTGTAAAGTAAGAAGAGATGACAAGGAAGACACCAACATTTGAAAAGCAGGCAGGCAACAAGAAGCTACCTGTGACACTGAGGAAGAGTGATGAAAGGAAAGAGGAGAAGCCAGGGTGCTGCCAGAGAAGACAAGCGAAGCAAAGGGGTTCTCAAGGGGACAGCATGGAATGCTGAAGAGGGTCCAGGCACTACACGGCGCAGGGTGATTCCAACAAGTATGCTGTCAGTGGAGTGGTGAGAGTAAACCCAGAACACCAAGACTGAGATGTGATTAAGTGAAACTCTGAGGAAGAGAAGACAATGCAATTCCTTCAACAAATTGAGATGTGAGGAGGAGAAAGAGAACGCAGCGAGTAGAAGAGGATGCTGCGTCAGGGAGGAATGCGGGCAAAGAGGAAGAGCACGTAAAGGAGGAGGACGCTGAAAATCCTCAAGGTGGCTTTCCACACTCCTCACACTCATGCCTAACAAACATCTCACCCTCATGTTTCCACTTAAACGTCACTTTCTCCACGAAGCTACTCTAAGCCTCCACTTTGCTTCACAACATACTGTATGTCCCTTATGATAGATACTACTTTTTTTTTCCAGAAGTCCTAGGGACTGAATCCAGGGGTACTTTATCACTAAGCTACATCCCTAGACCTTTTTGTTTTTCATTTTGAGACAAGATCTTGCTAATTTGCTGAATTTCACTAAGCCTCAAACTTGCAATCCTCATGTCTTAGCCTCCTTAGTTGCTGGGATTACCAACGTGCACCCCTGTGCCCAGCTACTCTTTACTTTTTGTTGTAACTACTGCTTTCAGGTTTGTCTTGCTCAGTAAATGATCTCTGGTCTTGTTCATCACTGTATTGTCAACTGCTCACCTGGCACAAGTTGGTGCTCACAACATTTGGTTGAATGAATCAGAGAGAGCGAGGTAAGGGAAAGAGAAATAATCTCCGATTAGAGAAAAACTTTAAAATACTAATATTATCATCTGAACGCCATCAGGTAACTTTCGTTATGTATATACAATGTGGTACATACTGCACAAAATTCTGTAAACTGATCATTTAATTCACACCTACAGTTATCTATACTTTATACTTGAGAAAAAAGCTTTTAAATAGGCAAATAACTCATCCAGTGTCACACAAGCAAAAGAACAATTATCAATTCTCATTAATTAAAAGAAGTGAAGGAAACAATCTGAAGAACTAGAAAACTATCATCCCCAATTTTCTTAGTAAACAGCAGAAGTAAACATAGGTCTTGAGATCAGAATATGCTGAATATTTGAGAAAAATGATGAAGGAAAGGAAGCTAAGCAGACAGAGTTCCTAGACAACATTAAAGGCTGTGCTTGAGGTACAAAGTACTATAGTACCAAATTAGCCCAAAATAAGAAAAGAATTCCAAATAAAAGTGTGCATTATTAATATAGTTACACAATGTTCTGATCTACAGTTTTAAAGTAATTATCTTCATTCAGTGCCAGGCACAACGATGCTTGGCACTTTCACATGTTCTGCCTGAGAAGATGTCAAAATTTCCATTTTGTAATGAGAAAACCAAGGCTCTGAAAGACTGAATCACTTGACCCAGTCACATAGAGATAGAACTTGTTGTAGAGCCTCTGTCTCAATATTAATGTTTCTTATACTGAACTATGTCAAACTTCCCAGTAGGTGAAAGAAACATTGTGCAAGTGAGTAGAGAACTAGCTAACTGAAAAATAATGTCAACAAAGCACACAGCAGTCTCCACATTTGGGGCACTTAATGTGGTTGCAGAATCAAGGACAATTTTGAGCTTTTCTTTAAAATAAAAACCACTAAATCAGATGGGATATAATTTCCATAGACAAGAAAAAAAGGACTAAGTTTCAGTTAAAAAAAAAACAGACATGTGAAAATTATAGAATTTTTATTAATTTCAAAGTAAGATTGAAAATAGTCAGATGATAGAAACTATTTTTTTTCTGTGCTGGGAATTGAACCCACGAGTGTTCTATCACTGAGCTACATCCTCAGCCCTTTTCATTTTCTGACACAGGGTCTGTTAAGTTACCCAACTCCAAAGTTGCCAACCTTCTGCGCCTCAGTTTGCCGAGTCACTAGAATTACAGGCATGTGCCACCATGCCCACCTATCATGACATTTAACTGCTTTCCAGCTAATACTGGAGATTTACACTAAATAAAATTTTATAAGAACCATTTCAGTGATATGAGCAAAAACCACTATTTTACATTTCTAAGATTAAAATGACAGCAGGGCAAAATAAAAGAACCCTCTGGAATACTCTATTTGAAAGACAGCTTCATCTATAATATAAAACTCAGAGAAAAATTAATTTCCATGGTATCTTATTGAGTACTACACTTTCCTTTTTATTTTCCTATGTAAAAAATAAACAAAAACCCCCAAGACCCCGCCAAAAGCCTCAGGGGTCCTTTATCTAAACTATACTACCTGGCTGCTACAAAAGCTAGCAATTGTGTATTTCGTGGTAGCAGCTGCGGATACCATGGGAGTAGGGCAGAGTGTAGGAGCCAGGCGCGGAGGAGGGAATCAGTTTCCTGAGAGAATGGAGGGCAGCTGGGTTTACGGCACACACCTGTGCTCTCGGCCACTCAGGAGGCTGAGGAATGAGAATTACAATTTCCAGGTCAGCCTCAACAACTCAGTGAGGCTCTAAGTAATCTAGTAAGACCCTGTCTCAAAGTAAAAAAAGGGGCTGGAGAAGTGTCTCAGTGGTTAAAAGGTCCTGGGTTCAATTCCCAATAAAAAAATAAATAAATAAAAATTTAGGAAATTTTAATTTAATATTTAAATTTAAAACAATATTGTGTGTGTGCGTAGTGACTGTGGGAATAAAAGAGTAAAACAGCTACTAAAAATAAAATAAACTATGTAGCTTAAATATTAAGGTAGAACATCTCTGGAAGAAATATAATTAAATAAATAAAAGATTCTTGGCATAAACTATATTTCTATTCTTTATATTATAAGAGTTTTCTGACACAATTTCCCCATATGAAGGAAAGTCCTTCCCCAATATACGGGTTTTCAGAAGACTGATGAACAGATTTTCAAAAAGCATTTCATACCAAGGGCCAACTTTTAAAAGCAACCTTTTTTTTTTTGGTGGTACTGGGGATTGAACCCAGGTCCTCCTCCATACTACCCAAGCACTCTATCCCTGGGCACCATCCCAGACCAAAACAAACCTTATTTTTACCAACAGGAGCAGGAAAACATTTTTTCCTGGATGGATAAATGGTTCAATAACAATAGGGTAACAAATGGGTTACCTCTGCCCATGCTTTGAGAACGGCCAGTTTCTCCATGGTTGTGGCACTCTCTCGGTACAGTTGGCTGGAAGATCCTTTTCCAGCCTGAACTTTGTCCAGAGAAGAAACAAGCAGATTATGTACCCGACGGAGATCATTGAGATCACTGACAACTCCACTTCCAATCCATGTACTGCATACCTAGGCAAGGAAAATTCAGAAAAAATTAATAATGAATATAAGAAAATGGAGTAAATATTCTTTTTCTTGGGAGAAAGCACAAAACAAAACCAAGAAACAAAACAAAAAGCTACCCAATGTTATATATTATTATCTGTACAAACCAGCACACCAAGTATAGATTTTATTGTATTCTTATGTAAAAAACAATATTTACTTATTTTCCATACTCTAATTTAACAAAAAATTTAACAGAAATAATTTTCTAACCAAAGTAGCTCAATACTGAATTCTTCAATTCAACAAAATTTCTGCTTACCCAAGATAGCTGCTATGAACGAGATTTAAAAAAAAAAGGGGAAAAATACAGAGTCCCTACCCTCAAATAAGAAAACACATGCTGAACAACCACATGGAAACATTTCATGACAGCGATACTACGCTTTAAAAAGGTGAGAGAGACGATTAATTCTAGCAAGAGATGTGGGAATATCTAGATATCAGAAAGGTTTCTGTATATATATGTACGGAGTTACATGAGGAAGAAATACCAGTTAGGACAGTCATTGAGATCAGATATGGTATGTAATGTGAACTAAATTCAGACATTATTCTGTAAACAATCATAAGTTTCCAGAACTTCTCAGCAGGAGGATATTATGAGAAATGTGCTTTAAGAAAATAGTGCCAGTACTAATGTATAAGAAGAAATGTGTACAGCTAGTAAACAATATATTATGTGTCTATGAGAATATTATATAACAGAGATGGAATAGATTGAACTGGGAATGGAATGAAACAGGAGATACAGCCAAGAGAAAATCAGCGGTAGAAATCACAGGAAACCAATTAGATATTTTCAGGACATAAGGCCAGGGAAATGATTGTGAAAAGGGCAGAGAGAAGGGCTGGAGCAATGGCTCAGCAGTAGAAGCACTTGCCTGGGATGCACAAGGACCCAGGTTCAAACCCCAGCATCACATACACAACTAAGGTCACAGACACAAAAGCCAGATGGAAAAATAAATAAAAAGGGCAGGGAGATGTAAAATGAGAGTGAGAAATGGAAGAGTTTTTTTTTAAAAAAAAAAAGGAGATTTTGATTGTCAAAGTTTCTAACTTGAATGAATGGAAGCAAGTTGACATCATTGTTTAAGAGAGCTAATCCAGGAAAGTAGGGTTAGTGAAGTGAGAAATTACCATGATTTTGATTATGAACATTTTTACATGCTGAGTTCTAAGTGTGATTAAGAGATATTGGAAAGATACTCAGCAGGCGGCTGGAAACTCAGGTCTGAATTTCAGGAGCCAGCTCAAGGAAAACTACATAATCCTAGGAATTTCCCATGGTAACTAAAGTAATTTTAGCAGGTAAATGTGTCTAAGGATAGGGAAGAAAAAGAAAAACTTTAAAGCCAGACTATAGCAAAAAAAGGGACAAATGAAACAAATACAAAGACAAAGAGAAACTGAAGGGAAAAAAAACAAAAAACAGAAAACCAGGGCAAGTAGGGTGATAATGGAGCCTTCCTTTCAAGAAGGAAGAGAAGGTCTGCTAGTGCTGACTTTACCAATGACAATTACAGGTCCTCACTTTCTCCTCTGAAACTCTTAGGCTTTACAGTTACAACTTCTGGGTAAAAGATAACAAGCTACATGAACCTCATGAGGGAAAACAGTAATATGACAGCACCCATAATCAACACGAGTTATTTCTGCAATGAAACATTCAAAATTAATTCAGAGAGCCTGATCAACACTAAAATCTCCATGTCAGGGTCAAATGAACACAAGTCAGCTCAATATTTTCTTTTTTTTCTTTTTTTTTTTTTTTAAATAAGAGAAAGAGAAGACTGGAGCAGTGGCTCAGCGGTTACTATGCCTGCCTGGCATGCACAAGGATGCAAGTTCAAACCCCAGCACCACGTATACAACGAAGTGTTGGAGCAACAAAAGCCACATGAAAACCTGAAAACTGATTCTCTCTCTCTTTCTCTCACTGTCCCTCTCTCTTTAAAAAAAAAAAAAAAGACAGAGAGAAAAAGTGAACATTAATTGTTTTTCATCTGGTTTTGTTTTTCCTCTATTTAGCTGTTGTATGTGGTGCTGGGGATCAAACCCGAGTTCTCATGCATGCCAGGCAAGCACTCCACCACTGAGCAACCTCTCCTGCCCCAGCTCAGATTCTGCTGCCAAATAAATCATTAAAAAGCTTCTGGTTTTCAGAGTGTTTTGGATTTCAAATCATGGCGAACAGACTTGTACTTTTATATCTAAAACTTTTTAAAAGAGGATACTAAAGTAAATAATTTTATTCTCTTAAAAATCTTATTCTCAGGAACACTGTCACATTGCTGGTGGGACTGCAAACTGGTTCAGCCACTCTGGAAAGCAGTGTGGAGACGCCTCAAAATATTAGGGCTGGAAGTACCTTATGACCCAGCTATCCCACTCCTGGGTATTTTCCCAAAAGAGTTAGAATCAGCAAATTATAGAGATACAGCTTCATCAATGTTTATAACAGCTCAATTTACTATAGCTAGATTGTGGAACCAACCCAGATGCCTCTCACTTGAGAAGTGGATTCAAAAGCTTTGGTACATATATACAATGGAATTCTACTCGGATATTAAAGAAAACGATATTACGGCATTTGCAGCCAAATGGATGGAGATGGAAAAAATTATGCTAAGTGAAATATCCTAAACTCAGAGACTCAAGGGCTGAATGTATTCTCTCATTTGTAGAAGCTAGAATACAACTAGATACAGTAGGATAGATGGCTAAGCTAACAATAAACTCAACACGTATGAATTTTTACACAAAGGGGAACCTGGCCTAGGATGCTGGGAGACGTGA
>PVKS010006583.1:0-58894 GCA_004027875.1 Aplodontia rufa | reverse complement strand
ATTTGTTCTTGATTGTTTGCTAATGATTCCCTTCCAATTGTAAGTCCATATTTAACGAATTAATAAAAAAATCTTATTCTCAAAGAATCAATATTATATTTTTTAAAATAAGGTCATTTTTAAACCAATTATTATCGATTAAGGACATACTGATGGCAAAATAAAATGCCAGTCAAAACGATGCTGAAAACAGCATGAAATTTAAAGTGAAATGAGATTACATGTGGGTATGGAAAAAAAAGAAGGTGTGATTTCTAAGAAAATTAAACATACTGAATAGTTGTGATAAATATATGTGAAATTTGGTAGAAATATTCCTAAAAATCAGGTAAAATTATTCAGGTTGAAAATCTGACACTCAGTTTTCCTTGTAAAAACCTAAGTACTTTCTCCACTCTGAAGAAGCTATAATAAAATTGCAACTCAGGAGGATCACAAGTTCAAGCACAGCCTAGACAACTTAGCAAGACCCTGTCTCATAAACTAAAAAAGAGCTGGGGATATAGCTCAGTGGTAAAGCACCCCTGGGTTCAATTCCCAGTAGGAGAGAAAGAAAAAACAAAGAAAAAGAAGACAAAGCAGCACTCACTGAGCAAGATTTATTCAGTAAAAACACCTTGCTACTACATCACAAGACTGGTGAATGGCTGTACATTGTGATTCTGAAGCCAAAATATTTAAGGATGCCTTGTGATTATGATTCTGACCCCGTAAGAAATTATTTTTTGACTAACCCATTGATTAATGTCCCCAACGGTGTCACATTTGAGGGCCTCTCCTGTACTATCTAATAATCACCCTAATTTTAAGATTTCTTAAGAAGACTTTATTCAGGGCTGGAGCTGGGCTCAGTGGTTATGGCACTTGCCTGGCACGCACAAGGACACAGGTTCAACCCCCAGCACCACGTACACAATGAAGAGTCAGAACAACGAAAGCCAACAAAAAACTAAATAAAATTGAGCCTCTCTTTCTCTCCCTCTTGAAGAAGAAAGAAAGAAGGGAGAAGGGGGAGGAGGAGGAGGAGGGAAAGAAGAAGGGGAAGAGGAAGAAGAAGAAATTATTCCCACCAACAAGTCAAGATACCTTATAAGCCAACTTTCCCTTAAGTGAAGGAACTTACTTCCCCATACCTGTTTCAAAACAAAAGGAAAGGAGGTTATAAATATAAGCCTGCCAACAGAGAAGAAGAAACTTCTTTTAGAAAAAGTATCTCGGACTGCAAAAGAAGTAGTTTAAGGCAAATTCAATGACAGGAAACTGATACTACTCCTTTACAAGATGAGATTCTAATAGCCTTTGCTTTTTTAAGCATCAGCAACTTTGTAGTTTTGTTGGCTTAAATACTACACTCAGACACATCACTATGACACGTTTACAAACATGACTGTGATTTTTGAAGTTTGTGTGTCAGTATTCCAAACCAAATCACCTACTGTCACCCCAACATTTGTAAGACAATCCAGATATCTAGCCTTATAGCAACAGTTCCTCTTTTCTCTTTGTTCTGCTGAGGGTGGGAGGAGTTAATTCCTCTGAAGACTATCATAAGGGCAACAGGCTTTAGAGAAATACTTCTTCATAATGGACAGAAGATGCAAGTCCATTCAGCCACAAAGAGGAGAGTCAGAATTTCAAACCCACTGCTGCAGACAGCAGAATCTTCTGTGAGTAGCAGTCATATGAAGCTTGGTCATGGATCTGAGAAAAAATGATAGCCCAGCATTCTAAAGAACTGGGAGGGAGACAGTTGCTTCTCTTCTGTCCATAGGTAACCAGGTAAAGAATCTGATTTTTCTGAAAGATCAGATCTTAATGCATGAAAACCTCAGGATAACGCATATGAAAAAGAGGAACTTATTATAGGTATAAGAACATGTATTTTTCCATGGTTTTGTGATTCTCTATAAGATACAATAACATGCAAATAATGCTCTGAGATTAATTTTACAATGAAATTTCCAAATTGTGAAATGATTCTTTTTAGAATTTTCATAACTGGTATTCAAAAAATGCTTATTACTGGGCTGGAGCGATGGCTCAGCAGTTACAGCTCTTGCCAGGCATGCGTGAGGAACAGGTCAGAACCCCAGCACCACATACACAATGAAGTGTTGGAGCAGCGAAAGCCACATGAAAAACTAAATAAAATTGATTTTCTTATTCTCTCTTTTCTCTTACTGCCCCCTCTCTTTTTTTTAAAAAAAAGAAATGCTTATTACCTAATTATAATTACCACATATTCTTTAGTCATTATAGATTTTGTACTTTTTTTCCAGTAACTTTTGAATTGCCTATGTCTGTATATTTCTGGACAAAATAAAAGCTGTGTCCAAAAGTCAAATTCTCAGCTATTACAATAACAACAAAAAAAAGAAAAGGATGTGAGTAACAGTTAACTACGTCATCATTTCACACAAAAGAAGAAAGAAAAGTGACAGCACATGCCTGACACCAGTGCCATAGGAGGCTGAGGCAGGAGGACAGCAATTATGAGGGCACCACTTAGCAAGACCCTATCTCGAAATAAAAAAGGTTGGGGATATAGCTCAGTGGTAAAGCAACCCCAAATTCTATTCCCAGTACTTTGGCAGGGGGGAGCCAAGGGAGGGAAAGAGAGTAGGAAGGAGAGGGGGGTAATTAATAGCCACTATTGTAAGATAGTATTATTTGATTTGTCTCTCTTCTTCTTGAAGTGAAATTCTAAGATATCTCTGAATTTACAGAAGATTACAGATAGCCCAATTTTTTTCTTACCTGGCAAGCTTTTGCTATTATATCTGATGGTGTATCTTGTGAGAAGGCTGGTCTCAGAGCAGCTCCTACCTAGAAAAATGAATAAAGCATTTTATTTTTGGAGAGAAGCAGTAACATAAAGCCCCTTAGAAATATACAAAACACGTCATTGTTCCCTTTCTCTTGTCTCCTCATTCTTATCTCTCAGATACAATAAATGCAACCACACCACTTCTCTTTGCTTTCCAGGAGGCTCTCATTACCAAATCTATATGAACACCACACCAAACCAGCAACTGATCTTGTTTCTTTTTCCTTTGTTTTAGTTTATTAGTAAATAGGATTTTCTGGCAGAGTCACATATTACTGGAGATAATGAAAAACTGTTATTATGGTGTTTTTCCTGTCTATAGCTTTCTAAACATATTTCTAGTAGTAGTTATCTCATGGATGAATAAAAATTTGCTATTCTGTTATGCATTTTTCCTGTCTATATTTTTCTAAACTTATGTCCAACAGCATTTGTCTCATGGGTGAATCTTATATAACTGGATCAGTATCTTTAAATAACTCAGTGATCCTAAAAAATCATAGAGTCACTAAAAGACCTCAGAGATCATTTCACCTCAAAAAGAAATGCTTTAGAAGGTTTCTCAAAAATATTAGCTAAAAAGCATTGTTAACAAATAAAGGGAAATGAGATTTAATGTTGAATAAGCAACATTAGTCACAGATTCTTAGACATGTCAGTAATCTCAATGTGTATGCGTTGAATAAAGGGATGAGATGCTGTCAACTCCTCAGTTGAGGTTATTCACCCACAGATCTGGTGACTAACAGTAACAGCAGTTTGGAGTTGATCAGAAGTCCCTCTCTGTGACCAAAGACACATGGCAACTAATCACAGCATGTGAGCTGGTATTGGATTCCCTTCTGAAGGATAAAAAAATATTACTATGAAAGAGGCTATTGGGTTAATTGACAAAACTGGAACATAATAAATTATATAAATAGTAGATCAATGTTGAATTTCCTGAGGTTAATAACTGTTCTGTGGTTACATAAGATAATGTTCTCATCCTTTGGAAATATAAAACAAAGTGCTTTAAGGGTAAAAGTACATGTTTTAAATAGTTTAGGGAAAATTGTACATGTGAATGCATGTGGGAAGAGAAGAAGATGAGGGCAAGGAGGAAGAGTCAAAAAACAAATGAGTCAAAATTAATAGCTGGCAAATACGAAAAAACTGTATAAATTGTTTTTTGTACTATTCTTGTAACTGTTCTGTACATTTTAAATTATTTCTAAATTAAAAGTGTTTTTTTTTTAAAAGACCCTCATTCTGTGAGGAAGTGAACAATTGTATACAGGTTTTCTATTGCCAGTAGGGCTAGAAGTTATATCTTTCTCACCTGTACTTACAATGGAAAAACAATGGATTATATATTATTCACAAGTTTCATTTTGCGTATGAGCATAGCTTTTAGGCAAAGGGTAATATAACTGGAACCAAGATTTTGGCATAGATACAGTGAAAAGATATTTCTACTTTGTTTGCTAACCCAATTTTTTTAAAACTTCACATAACCTCCAGACCCCTTTCTAGGATCTGTTTACTGTGCTGCTTCTGAGAAACATAAAAGAGTATATAAATTTCAGGAAAATCAATTTTATCTCAACTTAGGATGAAATAAAAAAATCTTTTCAAATTAACTTTTTTTTTCTTTTTTAAAGAGAAAGGGACAATGAGAGAGAGAGAAAGAGAAAGAGAAAGAATCAATTTTATCTAGTTTTTCATGTGGCTTTCTTCGCTTTGACACTTTGCTATGTATGTGGTGCTGGGGTTCGAACTCGTGTCCTCGCACATGCTAGGCAAGCACTGTAAACGCTGAGCTACTGTTCTAGCCCCTCAAAGTAACTAATTCTTTCAGTAATAGATTCAGCTACAACTATTAAGAGTTAACTTATCCTTCAACACACAAGAGGAAACTGCTTTTCATTTCTAAAAATACTTATCAAGACTTGGTGTATAAAAATAAAGGCAGCAAACCCACAACACTCCTTTGAATGTTGCTTTTATCTTTTAAATGGCATGGTTAAATATCTAACCACAAGACTGGAAAACTAGGCTGGAATTTCTATTCTAGTTTTATCACTAATATACTATCACAACTTAAAAATAGTGACAACAGTTTGACACTATTATTCAATTGTAGGTTGACTGAAACGATGAAACAGACCATGGAAATAAACAGAAACATTCTACATGAAAAAATAGATTGCAGTTTCAAATAAAATGCCTCCAGGGTCACTCCTTTAATAGGCTCTCAAAAGATCAATTTTAAGTTTCTAAATAAACAGAATATCTCACATTAGCTTGATACTGCTCCAGAATCACATGACCTGGAAATTCTGGCTCAGGTACAGATGCAAATTTCTTGATAATGTCTTCAAGTGCCTGGAGCCCAGCCATCCGCAGCTGATTGCTATGATCAGTTGCAGCCATGAATGCCATGCGAATCAGGTCAGAGAGATGAAGTACTAAGAGGTCATCTAAAAATAAAAAAAAATGCAAAAAGGAAAACTTTTTCAAAAATTAATGTAATAACATAAAAATATAAAATAAACTGATAATCTTTTGGCCCACATATTTCATGATTTTTTTTTAAAGAGAGAGGGATAGTGAGAGAAAGGGAGAGAGAAAGAGAGAATCAATTTTATTTAGTTTTTCATGTGTCTTTCACTGCTCTGACACTTCATTGTGTATGTGGTGCTGGGGTTTGAACCCGCTTCCTTGCACATACCAGACAAGCACTGTAAATGCTGAGCCACAGCTCCAGCCCCTCATGATGTTTAAAAAAAAAAAAAAAAAAAAAAACAAAGATATTCTTTCAAGAAAATTTCCTTATCAGTCTTCCCAGAACAATAGTAAAATCTTTACATACTATGCTAACACAGATGACTACAGGATATACAATAACATCTGAAGTAAAATACTTGATTAATATAACTTTCCCCAAAAAAGTCTGTCATTCATTAAGAACAGGGGTGGGCAGGCTTTTTCTATAAAGGATAAGATAGTAAATATTTTTGGTTTTGCAGGCCATATTGCTTCTATTACAACTAGTCAACTCTGCTGTTTATAGTATAAAATCAGACTCAGACAGTATAAATTGCAATGTGTGTGTTGTGCGCCAATAAAATTTTATTTATATAAACAGGGTATGGGCCAGATTTGTACTGCAGTCTATAGTCTGCTAGTTCATACTTAACAAAAACTCAGATTTATAGTCAGGAAACTTAAAATTTAAATTCCCAAAATGAGAACAATCTTTTTTTTTCCCCCTTTGGTGCTGGGAATTAAACCCTAGGGCACTTAATCATTGAGCTTCATTCCCAACCTTTTTTTTTTGTTTTTGTTTTTATAAATTTTGGGACAGGGTCTTGCTAAGTTGCTTGCTGAGGCTGGCTTTGAACTTGCAATCCTCCTGCCTCAGCCTCCCAAGCAGCTCGGATTACAGATGTGCATTACCATGTCTGGCCACCACAGCAATATTTATGAGAACAGATATAAAAAGACAACCCTGGATCTTGTTTAAAAGCCAGTTTCAAATAAATTCAGGTGATACAAAGTACAGTAATTTAAACCCCAGAACAAAATCTAACACTATTTATAAAAGAACCCAGAAAAATCCAGCACTAACCATAAAAAATTACCAAGCATGCAAACATACAGGGAAATACGTCTCACAATGGAGAGAGAGAGAAAATAAAAGCACCAATGAATAGGAACAGAGTTACAAATGAAAAGAGAAACAAACTTAGCAAACAGGGAATTTATTTTTTGTTTGTTTGTAGTGCTGAGGATTCAAATCAGGGTCACACACTCTGGGTATGCACTCTGTCACAGAAATACATCCTCACCCCCAGACAGGGACTTTAAAGCAACTAGTATAAATATGCTTCTTATGTTGAAAAAGGAAAGCATAAACATGATGAAGGGAGAAAAGAAAGACAGAGCAAATCAAGAGGGGGACTTTCCAGGATATGAAAGAAAATGTCTGAAAAGAAAAGTATATTGGATAAAATTAATAAAGATTAGACACTAAAGATCAGTGAACTTAAAAGACATAGCTACCAACTACCTCAAGAATGTATCAAACTCAAGTATACTCTAGTTATTCAGAAAGCTGTAAGACTCTCAAAGTCTTTTTGAAGCAGTGACAATTTTGTGGCTCAAAATCAGATCCCCAAACAGCTCCTATTCAAATAGATTTTAGTTGCTATTATTATAAAGGCTACAAGACATGTATCTTCAAATATTTTTCATGTGCCTAGCTAAAATACCAATTTCAGAATCTTAAATTTTTTTTTAAAGAGAGAGGAACAGTGAGAGAGAGAGAAACAGAGAAACGATTTTTATTTAGTTTTTCATGTGGCTTTCGTTGCTCCGAGACTGTATTGTGTACGTGGTTGCTGGGGTTTGAACTTGCATCCTTATACATGCTGGGCAAGCACTGTAACCACCAAGCCACCGCTCCAGCCCCCATGATCTTAAATTTAAATGTTGTATTTATTGGTTTCACAGCGGGAAACAAGGAGAGAGGGGAAAACATTCAGCTAGAAGCCCTAACACTTCTTCACCTAAGGGAGGCAAAAACACAAAACCAGGAAAAAATGACATTTAAAGAACCATTGTCAGAATTTGGAAGAAATTCCCAAGGCAGAAGGACCTTGATTAACACAGGCCTACTTATATTATACAATCTAAAAGTAAATAAAAAGCTTATTATTCCTTCTGAACTTTGTGTCACTTAATTCACAAAGTCTAATTATATCCAGCTACCAAACCAAACACTACATAATTGTCCCTGGAATGAGAGAGATGCTTTCTGTACATCTCTACCTTCAACATTCCTCAAGTTGTGGCTTTTTTTTTTTTTTTAATTCCAAGGAGATAAACTCCTGAAGAGTGGGAATAGGAAGAGGGACTGGACACAAACTCCAAAATGGCAAGAATATTAGAGAACTGGTAAAAGTTTTCTACATCATGGGAACAGGAATTCTCATTAAAGCACAGCAGATTGGAAGATGGGGAGGCAAAGATGCCACAAGAGCCTGGCTAGCACATGCCTTGGGGCTTGACTTTTCTAGAGACTCTGACATGTCCATTTGGAATTAGAATGGGTCTGTTTCATCCTGCAGAAGAAAGCATACCAGACAGCAGAATTGAGCTGGGGAGCTATTAGATCAGCTTAGCATTCAGCTGTAACAGTAAAGTATTCAACAAGCAAAGAAAGAGAACACAGGCAATCCATCCACCATCCACACTGTACCAAACTGTACAAATTCCAAATGTGTACAGCACTCTTCTCTTCCTCTTTTACATTTCTCTTTTATATTAAGCAGCAAGCCACTGAATAATATACAAAAAGTGAAAAGAAAGATTCTGAAGATTCAGAAAAAGAGCTAAACTCTATAAAACCATAATAAAATTTAGAAAACCAACTGGCATTCTCAACAGGATGCAAAAAAATCATGGTTACTATGGAATAAGAATATGAAACCCTAAAAGTAAAATGGATGTAACATAATGGAGGTGAGAGAAATTGTAACAAAACTAAAAACATAAAGGCAGGCTTAAGATCCACTATGGAGGGGCTGGAGCGGTGGCTCGGAGATTATGATGCTTGCCTGGCATGCGTGAGTATGCGGGTTCAAACCCCAGCACCACGTACACAATGAAGTCTCAAAGCAACAAAGGCCACATGAAAAACTGAATAAAAATTGTTTCTTTCTCTCTTTCTCTTTCTCACTGTCTCTCTCTTAAAAAACAAAAAATCCACTATGGAGGGGATGGAGCGGTGGCTCAGCAGTTATAGCACTTGCCTGGCATGTTCAAGGACACAGGTTTGAACCCCAGCACCACGTACACAACAAAGTATCAGGGCAACCAAAGCCACATGAAAAACTAAATAAAACTGATTATCTTTCTCTCATTGTCCCTCTCTGTAAAAAAAAAAAGAGAGAGAGAGAGAGAGAGAGATCCACTATGGAACTGCCAGGCTTGGTAACACATGCCTGTGAACTCTGTGGCTTGGGAGGCTGAGGCAGGAGAATAGTAAGTTCAAAGTTAGACTCAAAAATTTAGTAAGGCCCTCAGCAACTTAGCAAGACTCTGTCTCAAAATAAAAAGGACTGGGGATGTTGCTCAGTGGTTAAGCACCCTGGGGTTCAATGCCTAGTATAAAAAAAAAAATCCACTATGGAGGCAGAAAACAATAAAACATTATTGATGTATAAAGGGAAAGATTTTGAACATCATTAAGAATGCAGGTAAAGGGGGCTGAAGCAGTGGCTCGGCAGTTATTGCGCTTGCCTGGCACGCGCAAGTACACGGGTTCAAACCCCAGCACCCACATACACAACTAAGTGTCAGAGCAACGAAAGCCATGTGAAAAACTCAATAAAAATTGATTCTCTCTGTCTCTCTTAAAAAAAAAAAATGCAGGTAAAGAGAAACTGGAGTGGTGGCTCAGCAGTTATGGCACTTGCCTGGCATGTGCACAAATACAGGTTGGAGCCCCAGCACCATGTATGCAACAAAGTGTTGGAGCAATGAAAGCCACATGAAAAACTAAATAAAATTGATTCTCTCTTTCTCTCTAAGAAAAAAAAAAAAAGGATGCAGGTAAGGGGAAAATAAGACAAAATGAAAAAACAGTTAACCTAAGAATTTTCACTATTCTTTAATAGCTTGCACAATTATGATTTTCAAGTTCTAAAAATTCTTATTCCTTTGCTTATTATAAACTAGCAATGGTAAAGCAGAAAAACAGTGCCCAAAGACTCCTAGACCCTAGACCCTATAATATGTGAATATGTTACTTTATGTGGCAAATGGGACTTTGAAGATGGGATTTAAGGTTATGGACCTTGAAACAGAGATGACCCTAAATTATTCAGCTGGGCCCAATCAAATCATATAAGCACTTAAATGCAGAGAATGTGGTCTGGGGGTGTAGTGCAGTGGTAGAACATTCCACAAGAATGTACGACACCCTGGATTGGACCCGCTCCCGCCAAAAAAAAAAAAAAAAAAAAAAACCAAACCAAGACCTTTCCTGGCTATCATCAGAGAGTGTGTGATGACTGAAGAGGCGTCACAGAGAGACTCAACACTGCTGTGTATGAACACAGAGCAAGAGGCCCACAAGCAAGGAATGTAGGTCGTACACAAAAGTTGGAAAGTGAACAGGTTCCCCACAATGCCTCCAGAAAGGAGCACAGCCTGGTTACACCTTGTGCTTTAGCCCAATGAGACAACCCTACAGAGCTATAAGGTCGTAAACTTGAGTTATTTTGAATTGATTTTGTGGTCATTTGTTACAGCAATAGAAAACCAACACAAGTAGTCTCTTTACATCGAAGACCTTCCTCTGCCTTTAGAATCCATCTTCAGAATAATCTCTCCTCTGAGATCTTCCCTGGCTCTTCAGGCAATCAATGATGCTTTTTTAATGCTCCCGAAGTACTCTATTATACCACTACTGGGACACACCATAATTAATAGGCTCATAAGTTAGCCTTTCTGTTTTTCTTCTTTGTATCCCCAATATCCATATAGCAAAGAATAGGATTCAGCAAATATTTGCTAAATAATGAAAAGAATAAAAATATCATTTCACAACATATTGTGCTTTTCTGGGACTCTATATTCAGATTCACATTTTATTCATTATGTACTATTACTTTACTTTCTGTTTTTAAAAATCTATGAGCTCTGTCACTTCTTATATGTTGTCAATACACACAATTTGTCTTTGGATATTTAAAAAATGAGAGGATGATGGAGAGATAATAAATACAAGATAAAGAGTCTCTTACTTGACCACCTCTTAGCATCATCTCTGGGTCTCCTCAACTAGAAAATGAAATATTTATTGGAATGGTCCTGATGATCATTTTGTGAATTTCCTATACTATGTCATCCATGGGATATGTGGTATAAACAGTTTACAAAAGATAAAAAGCAGTGAGAGGTTTCAGAAATTAAAAAAAAAAAAATTCACCTTTTCCAAAATACATAATAGCACTGCTGAAATCTGAGAGTATGAAATCTGTCATGAATTCTGACAGTCTCTGTGGCTAGGAACTGCAAAGCTCATTTTACTTATACACCTTAAAGTTTTACCATCTCTTTTACACAGAAGTGCTACAATCAGGACAATGTACTGAATGTGCCATTGTTATCCTGAGTATAAATGATTAGATAGATGATAGATGGATAGATAGATGATCAATAGATAGATATCTGCCTTTGGACACCTTTTTCAATTTACTTTTCAAATACGGATGGATAGTATGGAGGGGGAGAGAAAACAAGGATAAAAGGCACAGCAACTTACAATGAATGAAAGGCATAGCCTAAAACATGCTAAATAATGGTTAAATATCTCAAACCTATAAAAACACTTTGAGGAAAAGAAGTACTTTCAAGGTTTTAAATTTAAATTAAAACTTGTTTAAAATTTACTTGTAGGGTTTCGTAGTTTAGCAGAACGTGCCATGGCAAGATCAAAGTGAGCCTGGTCTGCATTTTCACACAAATTGATGATTCGACACAGGCAATCAGCAGCAAATACTCGAGTGGCCCAGCGAGGTGCCACAAAAGGTTTTGATTTATCTTCCTCGCCTAGTGTGGTAAACATGGTATCATCATCCATCTCATCTTTCTTTTCAGATTCTTCATCTTTTCCACCACCTAAGGGAGTTGCAGTACTCATATCTGTAACAAAAATAAAGGATATAAAACACCTCACATACAGCAAATATAATGCTTTAGAAACAGCACTAATTCTCACTCTGGAAAACAGAGCTGTCAAGCTTTTTTAAAAACCAAAGGATAACATAAATTACTTTAAGATAAATCAAACTTACATACTTACATATTTCAATAGTTTTACATACAATGTTGTACTACAGATTACTTTGAGATTTTTGTGAAAATTTAGTTTGAACTATCAAAAACTTTTGAAATACATTTTCTTAAAAAACATAAAGCTTATTAATTTATAATATAATTAAAACTTTCAACATTTTTACAGAGACTAAAAACTATAAGTACTTCTTTCTTTCTTTTTTTTTAGGTATAGGAGTTTGAACCTAGAGCCTCGTGTATGCTAGACAAGTGCTTTACCACTGAATTACAGCCCCAGTCCTGTTTCTAAATTTTATTTTGAAGCAGGATCTCAATAAATTGCCCAGACTGGCCTCAAATTTGTGATCCTTCAGCTTCAGCCTCCAGAGTAGCTGAGATTACAGGTGTGTGCCACTGTGCCCAACTAGTACTTTTAAATTTAAGCTCAAATTTATATAGAGGTAATTTGTATATTCATACATCTACATCCACATAACAAAAATAAAACAATTTTCATATTTTAAGAACATATATTTCATACATACCACTAGAAGCTGCCAGGACATCTTTACAAAGCATTAACCAATGAGAAAGTTTTTCCACTGCCAGTGAAGAAAGCATGTGTCCCAAAGTGTCATGAATATCAGAACATAATTTTCGATCTGTCTCCCGATCAAGCATTCCAAAAAGAAGTCCCTCAAGACCAGTTTCTGTGATATTAACACCTTGGTGTCGGCAATGGATATCACTTCGAGAACTAACCCCAGGTGCAAAAGGATTGACATCTGAAAAGTAATTTTTACAAATGAATTTGCATGGAATTTTGCTATATGCTACAGGTAACAATTATGGTAAAAACCAAATTTTTCATATAAATTCACAACAGCAACAAAACTAGCTACCCATAGATACAATTAACTATGGTCTCCAGTTTACATATCTTTTGGATTAAAATTTAATCTGACAATAAGGGTTAAATCCTGATTTTTAAATCTGATAATTCTGAGATATATGAAATGTGAAAGTACTTAAACAACAAACAGCATCGACCAATAAGAGAACTCACTGCCACCGCTGCTCTCTTTGTCTCCTGCATTTTTTGCAAGGCTCATGGCATATTCACAGACTTCAGCTGCTTCTCTTTGTGCAAGCTGCCGGAGACACGCCACAGCTGCTCGTCGAAGTAACAAATGGGAACTACACAAGTGAACCTGTGAATCACAACAATTTCAGGCAACGTTTTTAAGCTGCAGTTCTTTACGTTCACTTGCCTAATAAACATACATGAATACATTACTTGTGAAGAGGCTCATTTAACTACCTCTGTCATTTAAACTATAATCAAAGAATGACATTTTGGTAAAATAATAACACTAGTAAGATACACAAAACAATGTCAGGAGTCAAAATTACTGTGCCAATGTGTGCTCTAAAGCTCACACAGCATCTTTAGATGAAAATCTAGAAGGATTTTTTGCACTTCTTGTTTCATATATGGTTGCACTAAACTCTGGCACCCAAAAGTTTTAAGTACGTAGAAATCAAATGTAGTGAATGGAAAGTTAGGGGATAGGGCATATAATAAAAACTGAAAATAAAGGAGAACATTTATTTAGAAGAAAAATAATCAACCAAATATAAACATTTACTAAAATGCCAAAGCTAGTCTTGAATTTGGGATGCCTTTGTCTCAGACTCTCCAGATGCTGGATTACAGGTGTGCTTCACCCTGCCTGGCTGCTTTACAATTTTTCCAAAAAGATCCCTTAGGTTTTTACCTTATATGGCTTGATCTTTTGACTGAATTTCTAGATCAATTTTGGGAAATTTAAGTCTTCTTTAATCTCTTTGAGCAATAGTTATACTTTTGTTGATTTATTCCTAGGTATCTGATGACCTTTGACGCTATTGTTACTAATATTTTTAAATTTTCATTTTAAGTTTGTTGCATTTTATATATCTTATGACCTTTTCCTTTAATAAAAATAACATTTATAAATAATATTTTCTTTTTGTGTAAAAATTAATGATAACTTCATGGAATAAAGAAAGATCTTTTGTAAAATATATAAAATAAAAGGAAATTTCAATTATGATAAAAAGTAAAATTCAAGGAAATAGTTGCTAGTGTTGTTTTAAGATTGAAGTAATACAGGGGTTTCTGACATGTCAAAGCACATGTAATCTGGACATTCAATTAAATCTGCCTTTTCACTTTACATCAATGAGAGCTGAAGATAACTAAATCAAATACATTTTTAGTAGCAAATGACATTAGAATACCCATGGTTTGCTTTGCCAAGATATATTAATTCTTTCTCTTAAAATCAATGAATTCACCTATCTTGGGCAATTTTTGCCACACAGAAGTAAAAAGCATTAGAAATTCATGTATCAATCTTAAAATCAGGAATTCTTTGGTGGTATCAGAACACATATAAGATGAAATCGAAGAGAGACTATATTAATAATTTGATTCAGTTGAAGGCCAGAGGGAAATGGCACAGCCATGATCCTCCAGAACTTAATTCAAATTGTTAATAGAAATGTCTTCTATTTTCTGATTCGTTTGCAGAGGTGCTGTTTCAATATTCTTAAAATTCTATGCTACAAACCAATTTCACCATCTCCACATGGCACATTGTTTCACCAAGGTATATCCAATTCTTGGGGCAGGAATCTCTTGGCAATGAGACATAAAATCTTGTAGAATGCTTCAAAAAAAAGGACTTTATGTTGGAATGAATGCGAATTTTTATGTCATTCCAATCTATCAAGTCTCTCCATCAAAATGCACACTTGGATTATTGTATTTTCAGGACAGACAAAAATGTAAGGCAATCCTTCCTTATTTTTAGGAGGGTTTTCCTCTGGCAAGTGCCTTGCTAGGCTTTTCTGTTTGTGGCTTTGAGTCCTACCATGTGCAACAATAAAACTAAACAATATAGAACTAGTTTGTATGTCTATGTGTGATACTCACACTCCACTTTCAACCTAAACTAGGCTTGATATAATAAAAAATAAATGCCAATAATTATAATGGTAAACTCTAGTTGCTTTAATTCATGTCAATGGGAAACCAGCAGTGATGGCAACCGTATGTTCCTTGGCCATATATAGTAACAACATTCTATGCCATCTTTTGTTTATTTGGAATGGTACAATACAAAAAAAAAAACTTAACAGAAAAAGAAATAGGAGACTTTCTTAAATCACAAAGATAAATTTCAAAATGAAAGTCTCTTACTCATTGACAATTCCTAAAATTATCAAAGATGACATGAATGCCTACATGCAAAAGTGACTGTCAAGACAGAATACATAACTGTGGTCACATGACAGAAAAAGCAGTTGCCTGCTAGGACAGAAATTATAATTCAGAGTGGTACCTGTTCTTCCAAAAATACATTTGAATAGCTCTACTGAATGGTTCACATTCTAATATTTCTATATCATTTAATTGAGATTACTATAGTGAAATTTATCTTTATACACTTGCCGAAAAAAATCATATTTCATTTGTTTTAAGTATTATATATGGTGTCATGATCATTTCTGGTGGCAATTACTAAGTAGAAATGAACATGAAATTTATAAAAATCTGAATTTCACTGATTTAGATGAACCCAAATATAAACTATTTTTCAGAGTATCAAAAGATCTGGTTAATAGAGACATGAGATGCTTTTGGCTTGTTCAAACAAGACATCTACATGAATGGCCTATTTTCTCATCTTCAGCTTCCTGTGCCATCTCTTTTCTACCAGCTGACTATAATCTCACTATGTAATCTTCTGGAAAGGTTCAGGAAGGTGCTCCAACATGCCTTGTAATAAGACCCTAAATGTTCCACTAAGCGAATCAGTTTGGAGGCATTATCCTGTGCTAACACATAGGAAACTCAATGAATTCCCTGTGATAAGCTCCACTGACATTAAAAAACTCATGTCATTACTTCACTATAGCTTCTTAAATGTGCTCCACTGTATCAGCTCTAACTCCATAGGATAATTATTTAAGGAGAAAAAAAGTGAAGAGAGTAATCAGACAACCTAGGATTGGATGTCGGCATCTTCATCACTTTGGTCAGTGGCCTAAGCTGTGTCAAGGATATGATAAATTCATCTTGCTCAAGAGATTCCATCTACGCGCTCAGAGCTTACACCAGACCAGGCTTTTGGCACAAGGCTTACTATCATGCTACAGACTGCCAGCTAACATACATTGCTAGTTGATCATTTTCTTTGTGAATGTTCTTTGTGAACATTTCATGTGAATTTGGTTTTCTCAGTGGCTCACTTAGAGTACTTGATGGTCTCAGACTGATGAATTCACCCTACTGTATAATAAAACAGGAAGAAATTTTGTTGGATAAAGCTAAATTTACTACACTAGATTTAGTATCTAATATCTTGACCTTTTAATTCCCTCACCTTACCTTGAATAATATTCCCCTCCTTTTGCCTCAACATATATCCTCCCATGGTAACATCTGTAGTGACTTTCCTTCTCCCCATGTATCAACCGCCTCCTGTCTTTCTTTCTTTCTTTCTTTCTTTCTTTTTTTTTTTTTTTGAGAGGGACAGAGAGAAAGAGAATCGATTTTACTTTTCATCTGGCACTTAGTTGTATATATTTCAGTACTGCCTTGTTAGCTTCCTTTTCCCCTTCATCTTGTGGCCACGAATCTATTTAACTTGGCCAAAATCCAACTATAAATTTATTAAAGTCTCTAATTTCTTAATGGTTTCACCTATGGTATTTAAAAGTGCTGAAGAAACTCTCACAACTAGGCAAACATCCTATCATAAATGCCATAATGAAGCTAAAAACAGTCATTAACCTATACAGAACCCTCGGTACTACCAGAGAATGACATTTCCCCAATAAGTTTAATATTCCATATTCCATTCTCCACCACTTCAGACCTTCTTATTTACCTTCTCATTCACATAACTTAATCTTCCCTTTCACTTAAGAATGTAGAAGTCATTAGATATCTCCCTCAACTTCCAACCACCAAATTTCTAAGCCCACCTGTACCTACACATCACCTCTCCTCTTTTCTTGATATTGCACTGAAAGAGACATCCCTCTACTTATGTCCTCTAAACTCCATTCCACTAGAAACCTTAGATTACTATTCCCTCTCCGTCCCCCCTACTGTTTCCCTCTACTGTTTCTCTCCCGTAGCTTCTAAGCATGTCTTACAACCGTATGAGGAAAAATCTCTCCTGATTCCATCATCCCCTTGACCTATTGTCCTGTCTTCTTTATAGCTGAACTTCTGGAAAGGAGTTTCAGATCATACTCTATCTTTTTTTGTTTTGTTTTTTGGGCACTGTGGATTGAACCCAGGGTTGCTTAACGACAGAGCCACACTGCCAGTCCATTTTCATTTTGAGACAGGGTCTCACTAAGTTGCTTAGGGCCTTGCTAAATTGCTGAGACTACCTTTGGACTTGTGATCATCCTGCCTCTGTCTCCTGAGCCACTAGGATTACAGACATGCCTCATTGTACCTGCCTCATACTCCATCTTTAATCAAATGCGCTTGGGCCACCATTTGCCCCACCCTCCCACATGGGCTCTTGCTAAGGAAATCACATGACAAAAATCAAATGACATACCATAGCTCTCATCTAATTGATTCTTTTTTTTTTTTTAAGAGAGAGGAACAATGAGAGAGAGAGAGAGAGAATCAATTTTTATTTAGTTTTTCACGTGGCCTTCGTTGCTCTGACACTTAGTTGTATATGTGTTGCTGGGGTTTGAACCCACATACTTGTGCATGCCAGGCAAGCATTGTAACCACCCAACCATCACTCCAGCCCCCTAACTGATCTCTTGACACTATGTGATTCAGCTCAACACTCCTCCATGCCATTTGGCTTTGGCTTCCGTAAATAATACAACCTCTGTTTTCCCTTTAATTTCCCTGGAGGCAGTGGCAGCAGTGCTTCTTCTTTTTGTTGATTCCTTTCTCTGTTCTGAACCTTACGTGCTGGGTTGCTCATTCAACACTTTCTCTGTCTCTCTGGTGATCTCATATACCTCTGTTGTCTCTACTAGCCATTTCAATACTTCTGCTCCCAAATTTGCTTCTTGGCCAGACCACTCTTCTGAGCTCTAGGCTCACATAACTAATTAACCACACGTCTAAAACTGAACTGATAATATCTGTTCTTCCCAACCTTCTTCTCCATTATGCACAAGTCAGAAACCTAAACCGCACCCTTCTTATTTTTCCCTGAGAGCCAATAAATCAACAAATTCTGTCAATTCTTTCTTCTAAATGTTATATGAATCCATCCCTATTCTCATTGCTACCAACCTGCAGCAAACTGCTATCATCTTCCTTTTAGAACACCATACTTCTTATCCTATAGAGTCCATTCCATCATGCAGCAGAAATGGAGTAGAAAAAGTGAAAATCTGATCATGCTATTCCACTGTGAAATAAAGTTTTAATATATGTAGAAAGTCTGCGTGATGTACCATCTGGCTGGTTGTCCAGCCTCATCTTGAGCCCTAATATCTCACAACTCCCTCTTCTCTCTCAGGCTGAAACATACTAACTGGTTCCTTAAATGTCTTTCTCATTTGGGAAACTTGTACATATTTTCCCCTGTGATTAAAAATAATTACTGTGTATTCCAATATCATACCTTTCTGCAAACTAACTTTTATCTAGCCTGCAAATCAGACCTTAAATATCTTTTCAGGAAAACCATTTCTGAAGGCCTGAAATATTGTAGGCCCTAGAGCCTTTCCTGTTATCTTATTTGTAAATAGCTACCGTAGTCCATTTTTCCTTGTAAGCCATAAACTTTATTACGGCAGAGGCTTGGTCTTCTCCTACTCACAAATGTACCTCCAGTACTTTGCATATAACAGGCTATTAACAAGTATTTGTTGAATGAATAAATCAACGATCACAATGATAACAACAGATCCTTAGAAGTTGTCAATAAAGTTTTAAAATAAAATTCTTAGTGGGAAAGACTAACTTTTACATATTCTTTGCCAAGAAATAAACAGTTCAGGGCTGAAGTGGTGGCTCTGTGGTTATTGTGTTTGCCCGGCATGCACAAGTACGCGGGTTCAAACCCCAGCACCCATGTACACAACTAGGTGCCTGAGCAACGAAAGCCACATGAAAAACTCAATAAAAACTGATTCTCTCTCTCTCTGTCCTTCTCTCTTAAAAAAAAAAAAAAAAAAAGAAAGAAACAGTTTATCAAAATATGTCTTAAAAGGCAAAAATGAAAATTCATGAAATGAATATTCATAAAATGACTATTAAAGTTGAAATCCTAGAACTCATAACTTGGAAAACTTACATCTTTTCTTTTGAAACAGTTTGGTCTTTTGGGGGAAAAAATGTGGAGGCTCTCTAAACTAATCAATGAATGAAACAGTTTTATACTTACACAAAGGCTAGGAACAAGACTAGACAGGTTAACATGTCGTGGTGCAAACATGTGTAGTTGCTGAAGACAAGATATGGCAGCTGCCTGAACAAGAGAGTCTGAATGGTCCTGAGTTATTGCACAACCCACCAAACAAGAGGAACGAATTGTAGAAATTGTTGCTCCATTCCCTTAAAGCGAAATAAAAGATAATGAAGAATATGACTATTTTATCAGTATCATAAAAAATATTCCTAGAAAATAATTATCTTCTAAATAATCCCTCCTTCCAATTCCTATTCAGATTATTTTTTAAAAAAAGTTTGAAAAGGCCACAGAAATGACTTCAAAACACAACTAATTTGGATTTACACTTCTTTGAAATCTACCTAGATTTACATAATTCCCTGATAAATTATACCATCATTTCCACCCATCATTGTTTTATTTGAAAGAGCCAGATCTCTGATTTTCTTCTCAACCAATATTATTACTTTATTATATAACAATTTCAAATCCTGCTTTCTTAAGAAGATTAGAGGCAATTTTCTCCTTAAGAGATGATTAGGAAAAATAAATTATAATATACACCATTGAAATAATAATGTCAAATGTAAATTACTTAAATTTTTTAAAGTAAAATAATTTTACATACATATAAGATCAAACAAGGAAATCATACAAACATGTAATCATATAAACATATATATGTGTGTGTATATACACACATGTGTGTACATGTATATATACACACACATAAATCTTGGAAAAGTTCTTAACATCTCCCAGCCTTAGTGCTTCAGCTTTAAAATGGAGATAATAACCTACATCTAAATTTTTGTCAGAATTAAATGAAATTTATTTATTTCATTTAATTAATAAATGGTAGAGAGGAAAAGGGAAAATCCTGAAAGGAACATAGTCACAATAATTTACTGATTTCAGTCTTTAATTTAGACATTATTAGAATTAGTTCTGAGTGGTAAGAACAAAGTTTTAGAATCATATTGCCACTCATATGTTGTATTGTTCAGACAAAACATCTTCTCTGAGCTTGCTTCCTTGTAGAAATAGAAAGACGTTATCCACCTTATGGTAGTGGCTCTTCAAACTATGTTCCTGACCCTTTGGGTTAAAAAAAAAAAAAGTGAAGCAAAAGTCATGAAGATAAGTGGATGGCACTCCAGACCAAAAGAACTCCATTTTTATCTTTGTTTTCATGGGGCTCCAAGTACAATTCCACTTAAAAAATATCTTCTATGTTTAAACATTGAAAATACTGTCATGTCATAGGTCTATTGGAGATATGAAAACAAATCAGACATGTAAAAATTTGAGTGCCAGGCCTTTGTAAAACAAATTGAATACCAAAACACAATAAATACAAATTATTCAATAGATAATAATAATAATTATAAAAATTATTGAAGCAACATAATGATGATATTAAAGGAAATTGAAAGACAGTAAATTATCTGACTAGTTTCCTTAGTTTAAGATGAATTTACTTACCTTGTAGTTCAGGGCCAACAGTAGTTATTATTGCACCCAAACATCTACCCAAACACTGATGAACTTCTGTATGTGAAGGTGGAACTGTCAACAGCAAGGTAAGAACTAGAGATAACGTTGGTTCCACATACCCTCGATACATTGGGCCACTAGAATCCACTATCAAAGCAAGTGAATGAAGAGACCATGTCTAGAATAAAATGTAACTTTATTTTAGTTGTAAAGAATAATTGGAGTATTCTGAATTGAGTGTATTGACTTGTTATATGCACATATTCGCAATATTTGGGAACACATCAACAGGAAATGGCAAATCAAGATTGTAGGATATTTTCACACATGCTTGTGATCCTCACGCTAGCTGTATTTATTTACAAACAAAATGTTTAAGAAGAAACCACAAAAAAATAAAACAAATGCAAGAAGTAAAACTGAAGATTCAATGAAGGTCCCAGAACAAGGGCTAAAGTAACAGATGAAAAAACAGAGAGAAGGATGATAGTGTGAAACAAAACTGGATCAAACAAACGTAAGGAAATGGAAAAAAGAAGAAGCAAGAACAAAGAACAATACAGAATAAAAATATGTTTGAAAGAATACATGTGAATGGAGTTAATTCCCAAAATAAGGCGACTTTAAGGTTAGATTGAAAAGCAAAATCTTGTTATGCATCATTACAAATAAGACACTTAAAATAACAGAGGAAGAACACAATATATACAACAAAAATAAAAATAACTGATGAGATAGTAACTGATAAGTTATTATTATTTTATAGAGCAAATAATTTTCGTAAAAACATTTACAATTTTGTAATAAAAATTCAATATTACTGTACCTGGACTTCAGGGGATGTTCCATCTTGTGCTAGAGCCAATAAAATGCTAACACTGGTCTTCAGATGTTGTCCTGAGCCTATACCACCAACATAACGATGTAAACAACCAAGGGCCAATGAATGACCAGTTCTAGACACAACATCTCGAGCCGATTTCAACCTGAAAAAAAGATAATGTCTCTAGAATTGAGTTTTCTCTTTTCCTCTAGTAATAACAATCTCATGGATCACACAACAAAAGGAAAAATATCGTGGAAATGAGATTATAATTGATTTACTTTTTCACTCCCTAACAAGAGCTGGAGCTTCAATTTAAAATAGTTGGTTAAGCCAAATGACCGTACTCACAATCCTAGCTACTCAAGAGGCTGAGGCAGGAAGATTGCAATTTTGAGGCCAGCCTCACCAACTAAGACCCTAAATAAAAAATAAAAAGTGGGAGCTGGAGCCAGGACTCAACAGTTATGGCAGCTGCTGGGCATGTGCGAGTACACAGGTTCAAACCCCAGCACCACGTACACAATGAAGTGTCAGAGCAACGAAAACCACATGAAAAACTAAACACAACTGATTCTGTGCCTCTCACTGTCCCTCTCTCATTTTTTTTTTTTAAAGAGAGGGACAGTGAGAGAGAGAGAGAGAGAATCAATTTTATTTTAGTCTTTCACGTAGCCTTCATTGCTCTGAAACTTTGTTGTGTATGTGGTGCTGGGGTTTGAACCCATGTCCTTGCACATACTAGGCAAGTGTTGTAACCACTGAGCACCACACCAGCCCCTGTCCCTCACTCTTAAAAAAATAAATAAATAAAAAGAAAAAAACAAAAAGGGCTAAGGATGTAGCTTAGAGTTAGAGTATCACTGGGGTTCAATCCCTAGTACTGCCAAAAAATAAAAAATAAAAATAATGAATCTGGGAGTATAGCTCAGTGGCAAAGCATGCACTTCTTATTAAAAGCTTGTTAGTAAAGAGACTGACTTACTTGTCAAAGCTATATTGAGCCATTCTTGCTATAAAAGTTGCTTCTCCAACCACCTGAGCCATTCTTCCAAGAGCTTCCCCTGCTGCACACCGTAAGATTGGATTTGGGTTGTCAAGAGCACCCATAACAAGTGTCAGAGCAGATTTACGAACTTCCTCAGGTCCTAAAGTACTTTTGTTTTCAGCTAAGCCCTACATTGATTTAAAAAATAATAATGGTAACTATTCATGCTAAATAAAAGGAAAAATGTTCTGTAATTGTAAATACACATATCTTCATACATTATTTTCTTCAGCCAAATTTCCCAAGCATATACTATACCTAGAACAAGTACCTGTTAATTGACAGTAATAACATTTCTAAATATGATTTCATAACATGATAAATAACATAATCAAACAATTCAGCTGGCCCAAGACCAATAATCCTTGGGAGAGTTTCTATCTAAAGCCTAATATTTAAATGCTGCTTTTGTATATAAAAGATACTATATTAATAAATGGACCACTAATTAACTGAAATTGAAATTTATCACTCTAAGGAAAGAACAGGCCTGATGAGTATGAAATTATGATTCATTTGTATTAAAATTCAATGAAACACAGTATGTCTTAAGAGTATCATCAATACATATGTAAGGCAAAAAATTAGTAAAAAGAATCAGTTTGTTCATCCTACTAATTGCTAATATCTAACTATATTTACTGTTCTGAAACTGATACTTACTTGAGACCAAAAATCTACGTCATGGTGCTAGGAGAAAATGTTAACTACAGCAGAGGCATTACCTTGTCTATGAAGAGGAAAATAGCCTGCACAGCTCTGTCATAGTTCACTATTCTTCCAGCCACTAAGGGAGATGCTAAGCACATTTCTTTTTTAAAAAACTCACATGTTAGTCTTAAACAGGGTGTATATTCACAATTAAGCAGTGCAAACCTTTATTCCTATAACCAATGCCTAGATCTCTTTTCCCTAATGTTTAGCATGACTAAAGACATGCTCATTTAATACTCATATGTGCCACCGTTTTCTTTTAGCAATACCCTACAATAAACAGAGTGCTAAATGATATAATAAACTTTCAATACCTTATGACAGGATACGCAGTATGATGCACAACCTCTGTGAGCTAGGCAAAATACATTATTCTACTTCATAGTTGGAGACTGTAGTTCAATAAAGGGTAAAGGAATTACACTGACCATAAACCTAGTGAGTAACTAAATCAGACAGCAATCTGTCCATGCAACATTATTTCAACTATATAAACAATCTCCATGATTTATGGTCTAAATAATAAATGAAACAAGCTTTATTCGGGCAACTATTTTTAGAAAATTATCAATTTTTTTGATCAGGCTCTTTGAAAATTCCAAAATAACTTACTAGCACATGTAAAATTTGAGATTCAAATCAAAATATAAACTTTAACATTAATAAAATATGAAATATTTATTTAATTATATACTAGTTTCTAATAACTTTATTAAACTAATATAAAAGCAATTATCAAGTACACAAACATATACATTAAAGCATTATAATAATCTTGAGATACCTGGCTTCTTAAATGCATTAACAACGTGTTTCAGAATATTTATTATGGCCTAAAAGTAAATACCTTAAGTGCACTAAGAACAGCAGTAAATATATTAAGCTGCACAGCCTGCTGGCGGACACCTTTGGCTTGTTTAACACATTCAGCAAAGTGATCCAACATTTGTAATCTATAATAATAGGATAACGATCAGATTAGTGCTTTTATTTAAATATGGCTTTAAAAACAGAGATAAGAGTACAAACTCTTTAGCTAATAATACCCTATGCTGTCTCTTTTGTTTCATGTAATTGATCCAAACCAGATATCTTTCTCCTGAATATACAGAAAAGAGACTAAATATTAAGTTTCAATTAGCAAAATTAGGTCATAGTTGCAGTTATTTTCAACATTAACACCAGTATCCAACCAAGTGTCTAATATATAATAGGTGTGCTATAGTTTGTATCTTGAATGCTCCTGCAAAGGCCCAGGTTAAGGACGTATCCCAGGAGCAGCATTTGGGAGGTGGGGGAATTTTAAGAGGTGGAGTCTTGTGGAAGGTTATTGGGGATGTGCCCTTAAAAGCAATAGTGAGATCCTTAGCCTCCTCCTTCTGTCTTTGCTTCACAGCAAAGGGGTGAGCAGTTTTGCTCCACCTTGTGCTCCAACCATAATGGGCCAAAACCAATTAGGCCAATGGATCAGGGACTAGAATCTCCAAAACTGTGAGCCAAAATAAATCTTTCCTGTTTATAAATTAGTTATCTCATGTATCTTGTTATAGTGACAGAAATTTGACCAACACAAGGTGCTCAGTTTCCAGAATGCAATAATTAATCATTAATTATATATCTCTGGGGCAGAGTTTTCAGTCAGAAATTTTCTTTAAAATGTGACATAATTTTTCTTTTTTGAAATACTGTTACACAGAAGATAAGAGAACTCCATGTTTTAACCCCAGTAGTTATTAGGATTTCAAAAAAAAGATTCAGGTTTGGTCAGTTTCTAAATATAAAAAACTAGAAGTTAACTGGATTTTTTATTATTTCAATTTTTTTTCAGATACACTGTTTAAAAAAAAAAAGCATAGCAATTTTCTGATAAAGAAAAGAGTGAGGCCATTCTTCCAAAAAGAAATGAGTGAAGCAGAAGAATCCAGAGAAGATGGATTTAGTGCTGTACTGAGACAACTACAACCTAAAGTAGGAAATCAAAATTTCTTAAAGGTCACTATAAGGATTTAGTTCAATTTATAATAGGCCAGACATCTCGGGTCAGAACATTTTCGGAACCTCATAGGAATAAATAATCAAACCTCCTATTAGAGGGAGCTGGAGCTAAAGTAATCACACTTGCACTGATATTAACCACATCTTCTATGCCTGAGAAACCAGGGCATTAGTTACACTGCTAAAACAATCACATACAGAGAGTACCCATGTACCGCTAAGTATCATTTGTCTATATCTGACCTCAAATACATACCTTTTTAAAAATTTTATTTAAAAACAAAACTTTTTACCTTATTATGAAATATTTATTCCATTTAATTAGAAAAATATTAACAAAAAGTTACTAGTAAGGGAGTAAGTTACTGCCTTGAAAAAGCACTGCTGGCCCCTGGAACATTTCCTTTTAGTTTTTGTTTGTTTTGTTTTTAAAGAGAAGAGAGAGAAAGAGAGAGCGTGAGAATATAACAATTTCATTTATTTTTTCATCTGTTCATTGTTTCTCCAACACTTAGTTGTATATGTGGGGCTGGGGTTTGAACCAGGGTCCTCATGAATGCCAGGCAAGCACTCCAACCGTTGAGCCACCACTCCAACCCCTTTTCAATTCTTTATCTTACATAAACATATATAAATATGCCCTTGTATGCACATGTACAATGTCCTTTAAGAAACCAAAATGGGATCATGTCTTGTCATTCATTTTACCTTTTTAATTATCATGGAATCATGAACACTTCTGTCATCAAAACATCATCTCTGTTAAAAGTATCCTAGCTGATGGACTTCCCATTATTATATTCACTCATTCCCCAACTGTTGGATATTTATGTTATTTATATTTTTAATAAAGCTTATTTACTTATACTTCACCTTGTTCCACAAAAGTGGTTACACAGAGTTATGACAACCCTGGACTTCAGTTAGAGCTCTCATGAGTAGCTGAATAACTTTGGAAAAACCACAAACTCGTAGATCTAGATTTCCTTAGATTTAAAACAAGGGATCTGGGGATGTAGCTCAGTGGTAGAATGTTTGCCTAGCATGTATGAGCCCAGGGTTTAATCCTGAGCCCTGCAAAGAAAACTTAAAAAGATTTAAAACAAGGATGTCAGACACTTTAAAGATTCGTTCACCTTCAATGTTCTTTAACACTTATGTGGCAACCAAATGTTCTTAAAGATATCCAGGTGAGGTCAAATTTCATATTTAACCTTTGAATATGAAACTCAAATTAAAATTAATCAAGAAACCTACATATTATCTTTTTACCTTTTTTTTTTTAAGAAAAAGCATAAAGCATTTATTTTGTGAAACCAGAGTAACCCTCCAAAGTGTAGGGAACAGGCAGTCCCCAAAGATAAAAATCTACCTTTCATCTTTTACGTAAAAATACATATTTGTATAATTTCTAAATCATTTGTGAAGGTCTTGCATTAATTCATTTTTGCTTTTCCTTTTTGGCAAATCACAAATATATAAAATGTCCACTCAAATTCGAGATGGTGAATGTGGATATAAAATATGGCAAATCAAAATGCTTCAGTTACAAAAGAGAATGACTTAACTTAGTTTCTCAAGTTTCAGACTTAAAAATACCCTCACAAACAAATGTTATTAGAGAGCAGATTTATCAACCATTTACTTCTTCAGTAAAAAAAAAAAAAAAAAACAAAAGAATTAGCAAACTTATTTCCCTGAAGATAGGATCAAACCTCTTATTAAATGTCAAACCATTACGATGAAAACCTTGTTGAGTAAGATGTAATCCATAATACAGTGGATACCAGACATTAGCACACAGGGCCAATTCTTAAATACAGCTTTGAATTATGTGGAATTTGCATTCAATTTATTTATCATGTATGTGTCACTTACATTAGTAACTTTGAGAATACTGTTTAAGTAGTAACTCATTTTACTGAGGAGCTAACTGTGATGGGTAATTTTATTATCTGAATATAATTTATATTTAACTAAAATTACCTGATTGACTTTATACTAACCGATGTTTATATGAAACATGAGGAAACACTACACCAAAAAGAGCCACAGAGGCATCAATGACTGACACTCCAAGAGGGAGGGGGCCAGGTACAGCTTCACCAACAGGTATTCGTAAATAAATGGAGGAAGGGTCATGTTCCAAAGCTCCACTTCCAGATGCACTGTTTGGCTGGAGCTACAAAAGAATGAAATAAAAATTACTCAAAGTCTACTTTAGGAAATTCACTAGGTATCAGATATGAAGATTAGAGCAAAGGAGGAAGAAAAAAGCTACTGGATTTCAAAAAAATTTTTTAAAGTCATCAGTAATACTTTATAGGATTTTAATTTTAATACTCTTATTCATTCTAAAACATTTTTATACCATGCACCTTAATGTGTGAGCAAAATAATATCAGCAATAACTAAACCCACAAAAATATTTAAAGTGGGCTTTAATCTTTCTTTTAAAAAGCATATAGTCTATGGGCAAAAGAAGTTCTAAATCTTTAATCTACTAACTTCTTGCTTCTCCAACCTGTCATAGAACAACAACAAAAACAAAACAAAACAAAAAAACTAAAACAAAAACACCAATAACCAAAAGACCACTAAGACTAAAGCTTCCATTGCCAACACAGGGATTTAAACATAAAAAAAATACTGAATAAAGACAATTGGCCAAATTCTAACTAGTGCTGCTTGCCATTTACTTACCACCAAGATAAGTGTCTAAAAACTAAATGAAAACTAAACCTTATTCCACTATATTTTCTTTTTAAAGAACAATGGATAAAATCACCATTGTTTTAGATTAAACTAGTATTTAATTTCCCTGTGTGGTTTACTACCTGATCTTCAATTGATTTATGATCAGTTTCTTGAAGCCAGGAACCAAGAAGAACACTATCATCATAATGGCAAAGGGATCGGAGAAGAGAGGTAGTTGTATTGGCTGAGTTGTCAGTCAAAGTGAATTCTGCTACTAGTTCTCTAAGAAGCGCATTGAAAGATCCTGAAAAAAAGAACTTAAGATCAGATTAAAAATAATTTCATGAAAATTACAATCACCGCCCACAAACAGTAGGAACACACTCAATATAAATAATATAAGTTCCTATTCCTTCTTCTAAAATTCTACATTAATTTCTTTTTTTGAGAGCTAGGGTCTCATTATGTTGCCCAGGCTGGCTCTGAATTCCTGGGTTCAAGAGATCCTTTTGCCTTCCCTCCAAAGAAGGTGAGACTATAAGGACACACCACAGTGCTCAGTCTAAAGTCTTTATCATATATTTGAAAACCAGTTTTAATATATAATGACAGTACTTTCTTTTTCATTACTACATTATACTTTTCAGTCAAGATTAAAATGACCAAAAAATTCAAGGAGAGGATACATCCTTTATTTTAAATATAGTAAATGTGACATATTGTTCATTGCCCAGTAAGTACAAAGAGTGAACCAGAGCATATAAAAAATATTGGGCATAGTTTTATGGGAGAGAAACTGTTTAATCTTAACATTTTATACTCTATATTTGATTTCTGCAAAGTACATAACTATTCTCCTTTCAGATCTCTAAGTTATTGGCTATATTATAATATGTATGAAGCAGTTTACTATGGTAATTAAAAGTATAGACATTCAAGATAAACCAGCTGGGTTTAAATCCAAGCTCTACCACTTGTGAGCTCTAAGACTTGGGCAAGTTACTTCACCTCTCTCTGAGATCCTTCATCTACAATATAGAGGTAATTGCCACATGAAGTGGGTGGGAGTCACAGGATCTAATACATGTGAAGGTTTAGAACAAGACCTACAACACAGTAAGAACTCAAGAACATGAGCTACTCTGCATAAAGAAAGTAAAATGGTGAAAATGGAGCTCCTTCACACAGTGAGCCAGTAGAGAGGCCTGATCAGAACTCTTTAATACTGTGAGGGTCTCCAAAGGCATACCAAAGAATTTCTATCAGATACTGAAAATTTTATTTACCTTCATAAGTTTTTGGAGGCAACAAAGCCAAGATATCATAAAGTCTTAAGCGGACCATTGCAGCACTAGCTTTCAGATGAGCCCCATGGGCCTTAATGACAGATGGAATGCTAAAATATCGAAAGCACAGTTGGAATCAGTTTACTAGAGCAAGCATTTACTTACAAATTTTTCACAATGCATCTTTTAGTAATGTATAAATGTACTATTAAAGTACACTGGTAAAAAGAAACAATAAAGAAAATTTTTAAAAATAATAAAAAATAAAGTACATTGGTAAATATCCCATTTTCATTTTAATTTATTTTGTGATCTTTACTGGAACAGAAATACTTTAAAATACAACTGTATTCTAATATACACTATTAATATAATTTTCAGTCACTTCACAAAATAAAGTTTCATGTTTCCTATATCTCTAGAAAGAAGTACAAAATATGACTGAGAAATGCATAAATGAATAAATTTATTAATATTCAAAATATGTTGTTAACTTGTTATAAGTGCTTACTTACTGTGACATCATAGTCATGGCACATTCAATAGGGGTCATTAATTTTCTAATCACATCTTCAGTTAGAAGCTCAGGACAATGTGCAACAAAACTCCTCATAGCTAGGTAAAAATTTAAAAGGACAAATTTAGAGCAGCTTTTGTGAGCCATTAAATTTATGAAATTATATATATAAAGATAAAGTACCTACAAAACTCAATTAATAAGGTTCTCAAACTACCTCAAGACAGAAGAAACACCAGCAACAACTACAGAGAAAAATCATAAGAGGATGGACAATGGAAACGGAGATTTCTGTGAGTGAAAATTCAGAAAACTATCACCCCACAGGAATTCATATGACTAAAAAGAAAGCAGGTTTAAAACACAACCAGAAGTGTATAAGAAGATCCAGTGAGAAGGTATATGCTTACTGATCCTTTAGCAACAAAGCTAAGACCAAAACACTTTACACCCTCATGGTTAAATTTCTCTTTCTCTTCCAGTTTGGGGAAAGCATTTCTCACTCTGAGATAAACCAAAAAAGAACAGGGACACCCCGTGAAATTCTAGTTCCCAAATGAAACAAAACCTGAGCTTTTCCTGTTCACTGCTAACTCCCAGACAAAAACAACTATATCCATCATTTTTGTCATGCTGATGTCTGAAAAACACATCAACATTTGCAGATTTGATAAGGCAAAAAAAAAAGTGTATTTCCACTATGAAAAGACTACTGTGAACTTGGTAACCCTAGTGATACTGTTTCAAATAGGGTTTTTTAACGTGGTACTTTTTTGACAGATTAAGACTGTAACTTGTAAGCATAAAGAGGATTGGGTCCTAGCTCCTGTCTTACCACCAACCCTAACCACATTTTCAGTCTCAACTTCACTTTTATTACAAAAGAGCAATATTTTAGCTACCTTTATTTACAAAATGTCTTTCTAAATCTAACGATAGGGTTGTTGGTTGGTTTGTTTCTTAGTTTGAACCCAGAGTCTCATACATGCTCAGTACACATTCTATCACTGAGTTACATCTCCAGCTCCTTTTCTAAATCTAAAAGTCCATATTTATCTTTAGATACTAAAATAAAAAAATTGAAATAGTGATTTTCCTTCAGTTCATACATAATATTCTGATAATGTAATCCTTTCAATTCTTACCACATAAAGCTCCGGCACGACCTTCCAAAGTTACCTGCCAGGTAAAAGAATCACCTCGGGCCTTCTCGGCCTCCAGTTCCTTTAAAGAACGAGGGAAAACATTTCGCCATAATAACAACATCTTGGGCAGATGGTAACGAACAACAGATGGTCCTGATTAAGAAAATGAAAAGTATAAAACCATGAACATATAACATATATTACAAACAAAAGTCAAAGAAAATGAATTCCACACAAACTTTAACAATATCATTCCACTCTATTTTTAAATTTCTCACATTAACATTAATTTCAAATTTTTTATCCAGTGAGTAAAATAGATATGTATTAAAGCATAATAAAAATCACTTTAAAAGTATCAATAGTTTTGGTATTCAAACATAAAATAAATAAATAAAAAGCAATAAAATTACCCAACTATATTCAGAATGGTGAAATTACATACTATCAATAATAAAATCTACCTGGGACACAGTCTATGAGGCCATTTTTATAAATATATGTGTACATACACATACATCCACTCCCATACATATACAAATACATATTTCTCCAATTGAGAGACAACTATGTATGGCTATATATTCAGAACTAAGAACCTATATTTACATTGCTAAGGTGTTCATGTACCATACCACTTACATACTTAACATAAAATTCCAAGTAAGAGTTACCACTTTCACGTTTTCTAGAAAAGAAAAGTAGGCCAAAGTACACCTTCTAAAACATAAATTCTTAGAACAGGAGTAACTTTGTAGTAAACACACACTTTCTACAGCTGCACCTAAACATATGAAAAGTGGACACACCTCATCACAGTGATAATATGTACTTCTGTTATATGCAAAATACAAAACTTTGCCTATATCTAAGATTTATCATAGTACTTAGGAAAGTGAATCACACGGGATACCCTCAAGAGCAGCACTAAAAGTATGATTTAAACATGACTTTTTCACTCTATTAAAATCATGACTTTACTTAGGAAATAGAAGTTGTCTCCCCATGTTCTCATCTCTTTTGATGAACACAAAGTTCATAAAGTAGATGATCGTTACTCTGACAGTAGTAAAACTTTGCTAAAAACTTTTTCATTAAATGAACTTAAGCAGAAATTACTAAAAAGAGATAAAACACTTCCAAGTGAAACATCTTTACCATTTTACAACTTCATTCAAAGTCTGGAATTTGGAGCTTAATACTTTTATCTTGGACTGGAGCAGTGGCTCAACAGTAACTGGACCCAGGTTTAAACCCCAGCACCACATACACAACTAAGTATTGGAAAAACTAAAAAGACTTTCACATTAAATTTTCTTTATAATCCACTGACAGCTACAGAGGAAGCCAAAATCCCACTCAAATATAAGTGTACCTAAAGTCATGAGTGCTCCAAGTAAAAGCCAGCCAGCTTGGGTGCGCTGTAAAGACAGCCTGCTATTTTGGGCAGCAGTTCGTAACAGATCTTCGGCAATACTAACTACCATCTACAAGAGAAATTTAGAATTAGATTTTAATTTAAACAAGATAAAGAAATCAAATAAGAAAATAGACAACTAGTATACTTAATTTAAAAAATTATTCTCCCATGTTGTTGTAGTTAACTAATGTTTTCAAAGAGGCAACATCAAGACCTACTCAGTCCCGGCTGCACTGATGACCAAGGTGACTTTGAATAGTACAGTGGTTAAGAGTTCAGCTCTCAAGCCAGATTGCCTAGGTTCATATCCCACCTCTGCAATTTACTAGCTTTCTGACCTGAGACATCTGAATTTCCTGGCTTAGTTCCCTCATTGGTAAAACAGAAATGATAGGAGTGTCTACCTCACTCTTGCCTGGATTAAGTATATTAATACAGAACTTAGAACAGCACTAGCCCATGTAATCACTAAAATAAATGTTCCTATTAGTAGTACTAATAACAGCATTTGGATTATTCTAGATCCAAAAATCTGTAAAATTCCTGTGTTGTACTTGCCTTCAAGCTAATCTTTTGGAGCTAAGTATAGACAGAGAAGACATAGGGAAAATGTGAAGTAGAAAGCAGTGCATGATTAAATGACAAAACAGGAGCACAGATGTAGTAAAGACTAAATGTAGGGCTGGAGCGGTAGCTCAGTGGTTCCTGCGCTTGCCTGGCATGTGCAAGGACACAGGTTCAAACCCCAGCTCCACATTTGCAACAAAGTGCCAGAGCAATGAAAAAAAGTCACATGAAAAACTAAATAAAATTGATTCTGTCTTTCTCACTGTCCCTCTCTCTCTTAAAAAAAAAAAAAACTATATGTAGACCAAGTACCTTTGAGAAAATTTCATGAAGATGATGGAATTTGAATTGGGTCTCTAAAATAACATTTTGGTAAAAGTGAGAAATAAATTCTAATGGAAGAAAGACCTGGCGGCTGAAAAGGAAGTAGGGAAAAGCAAGAGAACTAACCTGAACAGAGCAGTGACAAAGAAGAATAAATAGGTACAACACAGGAAAATATGAAGCAATTGTCTACTGAACAGAGGCAATTAGGTGCTATTCTCTGAGTACCAAGCTTCCTTCCCACAAGGGTCTTTGAGCATATATGAAATATGGACCTGGTATGGGAAAGATAGGGGACAAGGACTTCAAGAGGGATAAGCAATGAGATAGCAATCACATAACAAAGGAGATGGAAGTTGAGATTCCTCTAGTAGTAGCCACAGAACTCAGAACTCGGAGGGATGAATGGACTTGGTTGGGCCTATTGTCCCAGAAAGAAAAGAAGAATTTAAAAATCTATCAGCAATATGCATAAATATCATTGAAATGGCAATAGCATCTTCTCCTGTCATCTTTGAATACAGGAAAGTGAATTTTTATTTCTAAAAACCGAAATAAAAGTTGTTTTAAATAAGTACTATAAGGTTATTTTTCCTCTAAAATAAATTATAAGATAATGCTATATACCCAGACAACACCTATTATCTGTATAGCAGAATTAAATATTCAATTTTAATTAGGGTTTGTTAACACTATATTCTTTTTTAAACACTACATTCTTTATTTCCATACTAAAACTAAGCACAGCAGTGTTCCACTAGAGACTGAAGTCTACCCGACAGACTCACAAACCTTGGATCTGTGTCATACCTTTCCTTTGGCATGAGGTATACCCAAGGGACACTGATGAACTCCACCTAACAAAGCAGCCATTGCAAAACTGTAGCCACTAACAGCTTCTGGAGAAGTCTTTAAGTTGTTGAGCCTCTCTGCACACCTGTCTAGAAATGGTGTCAACTGGAAAGGTAACGCCACAGCCACACAGCGCGAACACCATGCAGCAGCGAGCCGAGCAGCCATACTTGGATGAAGCAGTACTGAAGTCACAATCTCCAAGAGCCCTGAAAGAGAAATCCTCAAAAATCACTCCTGTTCACTGAAGTAAACTGATTTCAGAAACCAAAAGACTATGTATAACAATGATTTAAATAACAATCACTATGATTTAACCCAATAGCTTCACAACTGCGCCAAAAAGCTCATACAGTGCTCACAACAGTAGCATGTTTTAAAGAACCATATTCTACAATGTAATATAATTACAGCCAACAAAATATAAAAGTTGATTAATAAGAAAGTCTTCAACAAATATTAGTCAATTATTAGAAACAACTACGATGATTGTTTTTGATTTGTGTCCCAAAACTTTATTTAATATTCAATATTAATTCAATTCCCTATTACAGTGAAGATTAATTTAAATAAAACCCAATCATCTAAACAGCTAATTATGATAAGCACCTAGTCAAGAGTTAAATATCAAATGTCTTTTAAAAAATGAAAAAACATTTCAGCAAGTAACAGAATGTCATACCTATCGATGCCTCCTGAATAAGAGGAGAGGCAGTGGCATTAAGGCTCTGCACCAGGCTCCCGAGCTCCTGGAGAGCACAGACCATCACATGCTGGCTTGCTGCAATGTCTGCTGCACCAGATTTGTTTTCACTACTAGTGTCATTCACTACTGCTTCTGGAATACAAAATCATGCATCTGACATGGATAAACTGAATTGTGATATAACTTATTTGGTCTACACAGTATATTTTTAGTTTTACCACTTAATACCTGAGTGTTAAACTCTATGCAATTTTTGTTCAGTAGGAAATTTGTATAATGAAGTATTGAACTGATCTAAAATGTACTGTTAAGTGACTTCATGACAATACTAACATATATATATATGTACATGCAGGAGTATATGTGTGTATGTAAATGTGTGTGTGTGTGTGTGTGTGTGTGCATACCTGCTTCTAGGAAATACAACTTAATTTTAGTATGCAGCAGCAACAGATAAGTGTTTTTCAAAAGAAGACTTAGGAAAAAGAAGACCTGTGTTCAAATACCAATTCTGCCAGTCAGGGTGGCCATGTGACACTGGGCAAGACACTCAATTTTTCTCTCTCAAGTTCTTCATCTGTTATAGGGCTATGTGTCCATCTCTAAGGGTATTCTGACGATTAAAGCCAATGCATGTAAGAATTCAACACAATGCTTCCCCCAATACGCATTCAATAAATGTTATCAGCTATAATTGTTACTTTAATAGGAGAAGGAGTATTGCTATTTCAAGCATACCAATGTTGGAGGCATCATTGTTACATTATCAACCAGAAAGTGATCTACAAGGAAAGTGGCTTTAGAAATTCTTACTGGAACATTCCCTCAAGTTCCTATTCAACTTTCTGTCCACCCACCCACCTTTAATGTTCACTACAACTGAAATATATCTAATACAAGATATCTGTGAAACTATTTGAGAATACATTCAGGCCCATAAATCCCTGATGTATTGTACTTAAATCTGATTTTAGGATTTTTTTTCCCAGAGGGCACTGGGGATTGAACCCAGAGGCCTTAAACACTGAGTTACATCCCTAGCCCCTTTTTAAATTGTTTTTATTTTTAATTATGAGACAGGGTTTCACTAATTTGCTGAGGCTGGCTTTGAACTTATAATCTTGCATCAGCATCCCAAGCAGATAGGATTACAGGCATGGGCTACCATGCCTGACTGCTTTTAGGATTTTTAAAAATCAAATAGCTAAACTATCACCATAAGTTACAAACTAAATGAATAGTAAAACTTTCTCATTTTTGTCATTCATTGTGAATAGATAATAAAAACATAATACAAAGTGATAGAATGAGTTAATAAAAGATGGACTATAATTAAACACCTCTTCTTGTCTTAGATATTTCTGTACTTGAAAATGCAGGAACTCTGTCTTTTGCTTACTAAACTATAAGCTCCTTTAAGACAGGTGCTGTCTGTATTTGGCTTGCTATTAAAGCCACACCATTTCTGACATTCAAGCATTTCTTCAAGGAATAAGTGCATAAATATTTTTCAAGTTGTGAATATAAGGCAGATTATTATTTAAGCATATCTAAAAAACAATATTACATTAATTCAAATATCTTCTCATTCATAATTTTCAGTTAGCCCTATACTTTTAAAAAATGACTTGCTAAGTAAACTATTATAAATATAAAAAAACTACACTATTTATAAATTTATTTAATTTTATAAAATATTTCATTTATATAGTCTAAAAATAAATTGCTAATTTTATCTATTCATCAAATATTTCTCAAGACCTTTTTTACAAAATATAATTTGACTTATAAAATTAATGTAACCAACAGTGATAAAACTAGATTGTTTTATAGAATTTATATCTTGCTTTGCTTTTGTCTTCTAGTTTTATTAAAAACTCCATGAAGATATAAACTTTATTTCACTCATTTTAAACTCTGAATGACTGCACTGCAAATCTTAGATATGCAATAATTATTTATTACACTGAAAAAATTTATAAAATTAGCGCTTTTAAAAAAAGGATTCTTTCACAGGGGTACAACAAAATAGAAGGAATAACTTCTAAGGTCCTACAGCATAGTAGCAGAACTATGGTTGACAACAATTAATTATATATCTCAAAATAGCTATAAGAGAGAATATTGAATGTCCTCAAACACATGATTGATGTTTGGGGTGATGAACATGCCAACTATCCTGATATGATCATTATACATTCTGTACCAGTATTAAATGCCAGACTAACTCTAAATGGTGACAAACTCCTGTAATCCCAGCTATTCAGGAGGCTGAGGCAGGAGGATATAAGTTTCAGACCAACTTGGGCAACTTCATTTTTAAAATAAAATCAAAATGGCTTGAATGTAGCTCACAGGCAGAACACTTGCTTAGCATATGCAAAGACCTCAGTTCAATACCTAGGACCTCAAAAAAAGAGAAAGTCACACTGTACCCCCAAAAATACGTAACATTAAGTGTCAAATAAAATGTATTATAAAAGATAAAGAGAGAGATTTCTTATAATTATGAATTAGTGAGATTTCACAATATATCTTATAGGGAGCTAATAACCAACTATAATTGTTGCTATTAGGAGAGAAAATGACAACACAAAAGCAAAAATATGTATTCATAAAACAACAGACTCCAAGCAGAAAACCCACAATAGATTATTCCTTGAAAATAGAAACAATGTGCTGCTGGAGTCCAAGAAAGTTATAAAATTCATACAGACACTAGAAATAAAACAGAAAACCTAATCTTACAAACATGCTACCCAATCTTCATTTCACTGTAATCATGTTGTTTTAATATTAAATAGGAGTATTCAGGCGTCTGGAGCGATGGCTCTGCAGTTACAGTGCTTGCCCGGCATGCGCAAGTATACCGGTTCAAACCCCAGCACCCACATACACAACAAAGTGTCAGAGCAACGAAAGCCATGTGAAAAACTCAATAAAAATTGATTCTCTCTGTCTCTCTCTCTCTCACTATCCCTCTCTCTTTTTAAAAAAAATAAGCGTATTCAATAAAATGGCTATGAAAACACAATCCAGATAGATATAAACTAACCAGATCTGTTAGTACACATTAAGAATAATAATAAGGGGACTGGAGCAGTAGCTCAGTGGTTGGAGTGCTTGCCTGGCAAGCACAAGCACTCCGATTTGAACCCCAGCACTACATAAACAACCAAGTGTCAGAGAAAAAAAAGACCAGAAGAAAAAATAAAGTTGATTCTCTCTTTTCTCTCTCTCTTCCTCTCTCTTTAAAAAAAGAAGAAAGAAAGAAATGAATAAAGGAATCAACGCCACTCACTATGATATCAATCCTTACCAACTGCTTTCATTTGTTTTCCAATAGCTTGGCAGATCTCTTTGGCAGCTGCTATCTGCGCTTTTTCACCTAGCAAACTGCCCACAGTAGCTCTCAGGATAAAGGAGACACATCGTCTTGAGTACACAGCCTCCACATGTGTTTGTGTTGCCCGAGGATGAGAAACCAGATCAAGTACATGGGACAAGAATGTAGCAAAGCTACGCTCCAACCACTGTCCACCCAAAGTAGTTACAAAAACAACATATGCCTGTAAACAAACACATTAAGATACAATATCAGATAGATGTATATAAATGAGCAAAAATCACAGATAAAGCCTACTACAGAATTCACTGATGGCAGCATTCAAAATAAATTACATTTGAAACTAAAAGAGAAAATTCAAATTTCATATCTTTTTAGGATTTCTAGTTAGGAATTACTGGTTTAAAAAAAAAAACCACCTCTGGCTAACACAGTTAAGATAATAGCTTCACAGAGCAGTTACGGTGCTTGCCTGGAATGTGCCAGGATGCAAGTTTGCAGGTTCAAACCCTAGCACCACATACACAATGATGTATCAGAGCAACAAAAGTGATATAAAAAGCAAAATAGGGGGCTGGAGTGGTGGCTCACTGGTTATGGCGCTTGCCCGGCATGTGCAAGTACAAGGGTTCAAACCCCAGCAACCCACATACACAACTAAGTGTCAGAGCAATGAAAGCCATGTGGAAAACTCAATAAAAATTGATTCTCTCTGTTTCTCTCTCTCACTCACTGTCCCTCTCTCTCTTTTTTTTGTTTTTGTTTTTGTTTTTAAAGAGAGGGACAGTGAGAGAGAGAAAAAGAGAAACAATTTTATTTAGTTTTTCACATGGTGTTAGTTGTTCCAACACTCAGTTGTGTACATGGTGTTGGGGTTTGAACCTGGGTCCTCATGCTTGCCAGGCAAGCGCTGAAACCGCTGAGCCACCGTGCTCCAGCCCCTGACTTTCTCTCTTAAAAAAAAAAAAAAAAAAAAAAAAAAACTAAATAAAATTGATTCACTCTTTCTCTCTCTCTCACTGTTCCTCTCTCTTTAAAAAAAGAAAAAGATAATAGCTTCATGACAAACAAAACGAGACAGTGGTAAAAGAAGGAAAGAAAACTCAATTCACGGGGCTGGAGCATGGAGCGGTGGCTCAGCGGTTTTGGCGCTGGGTTCAAACCCCAGCACCACGTACACAACTAAGTGTTGGAGCAATGAAGGCCATGTGAAAAACTCAATAAAGTTGTTTCTCTCTTTCTCTGTCTCTCTCACTGTCCCTCTCTCTAAAAAAAAAAAAAAAAAAAAAAAATCTAATGACTCAAACTACCTGTGGCAGTTACCTCAAGCTATCAATATCTGAATGTTTCAAATAAAATTCAATTTTTAATATATGATTAACAGCCATGTAAAATGTGGAGAAAATTTTAGATATGTATATAAGCACAGTACACAGAGACTTTTTACACATTGTTAAGTATCTACATTTCCATATAAGCATGCAGTTTGGAATATGAATACAATTCGTTTATCTGATGAAAGAAACCAGACAATATAAAAAATCTCAGTATGTGTGCTTGCTTAGCACAAGTGATTTGAACAGAAATCTTTTATACATGTATATTACAAACCTGTGTAACTCCAACTCTTACTTCACGATTAACAGATCCTCCAACTTTTAACATTTCTCCACCACTCTTTAAGAAACCTGAGCCTCCACGCAGAAACCCTGTGGCCATAAGTTCTAAGACTTCATCCAATGTCGCTCGTTTCACATTTTGACGCATTACTTTTAGGAAGAAAAGTAAATTCATAACTAAATATATTTCTAGAGTAGATTTTTTGATATTAGTTAAATAATATTCTAACTTTAAAATCCAAGTAATTTATTTTTAAGACTACTTTACTACGGTGGGGAGAGGGTCATTTAGCTTTCTTATAAACTTAACATGTACAATGTACTTTTAAACCTGAATTCAATCTTAAAGCAAAAAATGCTAAGAAAAAGGAAGGAGCTAGAAAATAAAACAATTCAATAAATGTACCTCAAAGAGACAAATGACAATGATAAACTTAACATGTATAACACGATAAGGACAATGCACATCCACAGCAGATACTGCAAACTGATCATAATTCTTATACGCAGGTAGGGGGGACACAAAGAGGCGTTCCTATACAGGACTGACAGAATAAAATACCACTGAGAATGCAACTGACTTTCCATTCCTGGCACAGAGCTTCACATTTAAAAAGCAGCAAATACAATCCTCACAAAAATTCACCAAAGGGGAGTTATAAAGTACATGATTAACTATATAGGTTTGGAATTTGACTACTCGGCTTTGCATTTCAGTTCTTGCACTTATAAATAGAACACAAATTATAAATCTCTCTGAGCCTCAATTCCTTCATCTTTATTATTATCATAAAATAGCCATACATTTAATTACTAGGGCATTTGTGAGGATAAATAAAGCAATCCTATAATATGTTTAATTCAGAGCCTGCCACACAGCACTTAAAAATATGAGATCATCATCACCTAATGAAATAACTGTCATTAAAGATAAAGAAACCAGGGGTTGGAAGGGTGGCTCAGTGGTTTCGGTGCTTGCCTTACATGTGTGGGGACACGGATTCATATCCCAGCACCAAGTACACAACGAAATGTCTGAGCAACAAAAGCCAAATGAAAAACTGAATAAAAAATTGATTCTTTCTTTCTCTCCCTTTATAAAATATACATACATATATATATATATATATTTGGTATATATATATATACCAAAACTTAAATACAAAGGTTGGAACCTGAACCTATGACATCTGATTCTCTACCACACTTAAGAGTAGGGATGGGACACGAGCATACCTGTGGTCACTCACTTTCTAATCACAATCATCCCTGAGATATCTCTATGAAACTAGCAGAAACCACTTGCAAAATTAAAGCTGCCTGATTCTGGTTACAATAATACTCAAGAAAACTGAAGATTAATACTGTTGTGTAAAGGGGGATCTATCTGTTAGAGATTTAAAGTAAGAAATTAGCACAAAAAGTGTCAAAATCCGACTACATAAACATTTTACAAAACCAATGAATAAATCTTACTTACTTATATGTCCAGCATAATTGCTAGATATATTCTTATACATTTGCATCACAAGAAAATATTGAACTATATCAAGAAAAATGCCTTTTGAGTTTTTCCATTTTAGAAAAATGTTTAATAATTTAAATTTTTAAGTTACCAGTCTTTATATTGAATAACTTAAATAACTTAATTAACATATACTAGCTAACTTAGTGTGTATATATTTATATGTGTGTGTGTGTGTGTGTGTGTGTTTATAAAGAAACTATATATTTAGACTATTGTTATGATCTAAATCAGACACCGGCGAACAATACCTGTTGCCTGTTTTGGCATCAGTGCTGTAGCCATGACTGTTCCTAACAGTTTAGACACTGCCACTCGTACACCATAATTTGAGTTTTCCAAAGCCTTAAAGCAGAGAGTGGCTATATTTTCCAGTTCAGCAGTCCACATGAAGACAGCTTCATTCTGTAGTTCTAGTAGACACTAGAATTAAAAACAAAAATAATTACATCCTAGAGCTACTGGTTCCAGATATGAAGTAACAAGAACCAGATATATATTTCTCCTAAAATAACCAAAAAAAACTACACAAAATAGCCAAAATAATAGTTTTTGATATACTGTACATTAGGCAGTGAAGGAAAGTTATTCTTACAGGAGCAAATTCAACACAAATGAAGCAGAAAAAGGAAATAATAAAGGAAGGAAATCAATGAACTAGAAGACTTAAAAATAATAGAAATGAGACCAAAACTGCTTCTTTGAGAAGACTAATAAATTTGGCAAATCTCTAGCCAGACTGATCAGGAAAAAAAAACAAATTACCAAAATTAGGAAGGAGAGAAATCAAATAACTCAAGTTTAACATATATGGAAAGGACAAAAAGAATATATAAACAACTTCATGCCAACAAATTTGATAACATAGATAAAATAAACACTCAAGAATAACCTGAAGAGCCAATGTCTATATAAAAAATTGATTTTATAGTTCAAAATCTTCCCCCAAAGAAAACTCTAGCTCCAGATGACTGCAGTAGTAAATTCAACCACATGTTTAAGTAAAAAAAATAATACTAATTCTATATAAACTCTTCAGATTTCTCACTCACCCTGTGACATGACAAAGACACTTCTTGAGACAAAAACTATGAACCAATATCCCTCATGAACAGAGAAAGAAAAATGCTAAACTGTTTCAACTCTAAAACAAAAATATACAAAAAGGATAATACATCATGATCACATGGAGTTTATTCTAAGAATGCAAGACTGGTTAAAATTCTCAAACCAATCAATTCAATTCACCACAATAGCAAACTAAAAAAGAGAAAAATCATGATTATCTCAACAGGTGATTAAAAAAAAAAGTATTTGAGGGAATACAAGCAAAACTGGGGAAATCTCAACATGACCAGTATATTATGTCAATGTTAATATCCCGCTTGTTACACTGTACTATATTTTTGCAAGATGTTATCATTGGGAATTGGTATAGAAGGTCACTTCCTTAACCTAATAAATGGCATCTACAAACACATACAGTTAATTTCATATTTAATGTTGAAAGCTGAATGCTCCCTTAAGGTCTGGAATAAGACAAGGGTGTTTACTCTCATGTTTTCCATTCAAAGAGGGTTCTGGCCAGTGCAATAAGACAAGAAAAAGAAATAAAAAAAATATATATATATATATATATATTAAAACAGTAATTATAGACAATATGGTGGTCTATATAGAAGGATAACAGGACATACAAAAAGAAACCAATAAAACTATTAAGTCTGTTCAGTAAGGTTAATAAGATACAAAAACGATATACAGGTGGGCACAGAGGTACATGCCAGTAATCATGCTATTTTTGTAGACATCGACAAGCTAATTCTAAAGTTCATATGAAAAATGCAAAGTGCCTAAAATAGACAAAATAATTTTGGAAAAAAACAAAGGGTTAACGCTACCTGATTTTAAGACTTATAATAAAGGTACAATACTCTAGACAATTGTTATGGGCATCAAGTTAGGCAAATAGATCAAAACTAGTCCAAAAACAAACCAAAATATATATGGACAATTGATTTTAAACAAAGATGCAAAGGTAATTTAATGAAGAAAAGACAGGCTTTTCAATACGGTGCAGAACAAGTGGATATCTATGTGGTGCAAAAATAACTTTGATTTGTCCCTTATACCATATACAAAAGTAAATTCAAAATGGACCATATATTTAGTCTAATACTATCAAACTTCTAGAAGGAAACAGGTGAAACCTTGGGTTAGGAAATTTTTTCTTACATACACTAACATGGTAAGTACAATCTACATTAAGAAAATTGGTAAATTGGACTTGGAACAAAATTCCAAAATTTCTATTTTTTTTAAGAGAGAGGGACAGTGAGAGAGAGATAGAATGAATCAATTTTTTACTTAGTTTTTCATGTGGCTTTCATTGCTTGGTCACTTTGTTGTGTATGCGGTGCTGGGGTTTAAACCCATGTCCTTATGCATGCCAGGCAAGCACTGTAACCACTGAGCCACCGTTCCAGCCCCCAAGATTTCTTGTTTTTTATATTATTCAACATGTTCTTACATATTGAAGGGATTTGTTGCTATACATTCATATACGCATACATAATGATAACGTAACTTGAACCTGACCTTTATCCAGTATTTCCCCTACGTCCCTCACTCCCCATTCTCTTTTCTCTAATGTAATTCCCCCATACTACATATATAAATGTCTATATACATGTATATTACTTTTTGAATTTTCAAGATTTAAATGCCTGCATGAGTATTATTTGGCTTCTCAGGGGAGTCAAGTATACCATTCAGAATTAATAGCACCCCATTTTCCCTCCCTCTCTCTGCCCTACCCCCCATAGCTATAGTTCTACCAGATTATGCGACACTTCAAATTTGGTTTGTCTAGTAAATAAAATTGTCTAACTTTCACCGTTTCCTTGATTTTACTCTAGCTTATGCAAATGAGAGAAAACATTCAACCTTTAAGTCTCTGGGTTTGGCTTATTTCACTCCGCATGATTTTTTCCATTTCCATCCATTTACCCACACAAACCATGCTATCATTCTTCCTGATAGCTGAGAACTCCATTGTGCAAGTGTGTGTATGTGTGTCACAACTTTTGGATCTATGCATCGAGTGACAGGCATGTGGTTTCTTAAAAAGGCACTATTTAAGCCAGCTATAGTGATGCAGACCTGTAATCCAAGCTACTAAGGAGGCTGAGGCAGAAAGATCACAAGTTCAAGCCAAGCCTGGGCAATTTAGTGAATCCTTGTCCCAAAATAAAAAATAAAAAGGACTAAGGATGTAGCTCAGTAGTAAAGTGCCCCTGGTTTCAATCCCCAGTACGAAAAATTAGTAAAAATAATGAAAAGATAGCCCACTGACTGGAATAAAATATTTGCAAATCATATATCTGGTAAGGAATACATGAAGAGCCTATCAATTACTTCAAAACTCAGTAATAAGAAAACAAACTGAATAAAATAACAGATTTGAACAGACCTTTCTTCAAAGAAGATATGCATGGCATACATCCAAAAATATGTTTATCACTAGCCAGTAGGGAACTACAATTAAGCCACCTATATGTATTTATTCATATGACTAAATTTAAAGACTCCCCATTATAAGTGATGGTGAGGATGTGAAGCAAGTAGATGTGATATAAAATGGTAGAAATGTAAAATAGCACAAGTACTTTATAAATAATTAGGCAGTTCCTTAAAAGTTAAACTAAATCTACCATAAGATCCACTTATTCCACTCCTAAGTACTTACCCAAATGAAATGAAAGCAAAAGTCCATGCAAATAATTGCATATAGATGTTCACAGGAAGCTACGCAAATATTTGTAACAGGTGAAGGAACAACGAATGTGATATATTCATACAATAAAATACTACTTAATAAAAAGACATGAACTATAAACACTGATGCAGCTGTGTTGCTGTAGTATGCCAATTTCATTTCTTCTGGTAAAATACCCAGGAGTAGGATAGCTGGGTCATATGGTGGTTCCATCCCTAACTTTTGGAGGAATCTCCATACTGCTTTCCAGAGCAGTCGTACTAGTTTACAGTCCCACCAACAATGTAAAACAGTTCCTTTCTCCCCACAACCCTCCAGCATTTGTTATTTATATTCTTACAGCATGATTCACAATAGCTAAACTATGGAATCAACCCAGATGTCCACCAATACATGAATGGATTAAAAAACTGCAACACACACACACACACACACACACACACAAAGGAGTTGTACTCAGCTATTAAAAAGAATGAAATTATGGCCTTTACTGGTAAATGGATGGAAATGCAGAAAATCATGCTAAGTGAAATTAGCTAAACTCAGAAACTCAAAAGTCAAATGTTTTCTCTCATATGTAGAAGCTAGAGTGAAATGAAGGAAAGAGAGAGGGAAGGACAAGATTATATAGAGATCCATAAAATGCAAATTAACTGATAAAGTAAAGAAAGCCTAGTAGAGTAAATGAAAGAGGAAGGAAGAGGAAAGGAGGGAAAAGAGGGAACAGGGGAGATATAAATACTATATAGTATTGCACCTCTTAGATACTAAATAGTTCCCGTGTAATCATTAAAAATTAGAAAAATAAAAAAATATATAATCTAAGAGAGATCCAGTAGAAGAAAGGGACCAGGGAGAGGGAGAAGGGGGGCAAGAAGTGCTAGGAAGGGAATTGGGTCAAAATATATTGTCATAGTGTGTGTGTGTATGAATGTGTAACAACAAATCCCTTCATTATGTAAAGCTATAATGCACCAATAAAAATTTTTTAAAAAGGTACGAATTATTGATAACATGCAACAACACAGATAAATCTCAAAACAATCGTGCTGTGTGAAAGAAGCCAGGACACATCTACACACAAAAAAGAACATACTACATTATTTCATTTGTATGTAATTCTAGAAAATGAAACTAATCCAGAAGAACAAAATACATGCTATCACAATTTAAAACTTTAAAATAACTCATGACTTATTAAAAACAAGCAGGGTAAGGAGCAGCATTATAAACTGGTCAAGTACCAACCTTGGCCACTGCACATCGAACAGCCATTGACCTGTCCGTCAAGAGGGATCTGGCATTCTTATAAATATCACGATGAGAGGAAGCTGCTGCACCACCCAATCCATTTAGAACTTTCTGTAGACTCATTAAGATTTCACTTCGTCCTTGAGACTACATGTGTACATAAGGCAAAGCTTTAAAACTATAGAATAAAACAAATTCCATATTTAAACAAGAACACACAGACACAACAGTTCTCTGGGCCTAATGATCTTACCTCCAAATTGTAACACTAAGTAATAAAAATTAAAATAAAATTAAGCATTCCAAAAAGAATAATTATTAACTTCAACTAAATAATATCTTCTGAGAAACTGTTATAAGGAAACATATTCCAATGTTTCTATGACATACTGAAGTGCAGTATAATGAGTACATAAAAACAGACACAATAACTCAAGGGTACAAACTTTCAGAATATACAAGATTCAATAAAAAGTAGTTAAGAAATAACAGCAACACCCAAAAGAGGAAGAAGAAAACATCCAACACATTTTTAAAAACTTGTCACAGAAATATAGCAAACCTTTGTCTTCTTGTGACTAGCTCAAACTCTTTCTGCATTCTCACAGTGCTTACCTACGTATACACTATCATGTAGAGTATATATCTATCATGGTTTATCACAACACTGCTCATACACAGATCTCTTCCACTAAATTATAAGATTTTTTCAGGTCAAGGACCATGTCTTATTCATGTTTGTATGTCAAATGCCAGACAAATAACATGTCTTCAATTCACATTTAACAAATGAACAGACAACAAGTTCTCAGAAGAGATATTCAAGAAGCCCTTAGTTTTCCTAGACAAAGAAATTAGACTGAGAAAGTCTTGGATTAGTCTACTTTTAGTTAACCTAAAGTTCACAAGGAATTCATGGAAGTAACATCAAATTGATATGACAAAACTGAAACATTTTTACTTGATATTAACTGTCATGTGGGTTAAACTTGTGCACCCCTCAAAAATACGTTTAAGTCTGCAACTGGTGAATGTGACTATTTGGAAACAGGATCTTTGCAGCTGAAATCAAATAAAGATGACATCATACCCAATTACAATGGACCTTAATCCAATGACTGGTATTTTTGTAAAAACGTAAGAATTTGTACACAACAAAGGAGTCAGTTATTGGAAAGATGTTTCTACAAACCAAGGAAAACCAGAGATATCCAGCTTCCAGAAGCTAAAAAGGAAAGGATAGATTCTTCCCTACAGCCTTCAGAGGATACATAGTCCTGCTAATACTTATTTTAGACTGACTCCTAGTGTCCAGCATAGTGAAATAATGAATTTCTGTTATTTTAGGCCACCCAGTATATTGTAATGTACTATGGCAGCCATCGGAAATTAAGACACTGGGTACAGCACAAAAAATAAAATGCCAATCCAAAAATAGGACTAAATAAAAAATAATAAGCAAATATATTTGCCCAGAGAAAGCATTTTTTCTTTCCCCCTGAACTTTAAGGTACTATACATTAAAAGAAAAGGCCAGTAATAATCTGAAAGTACCTTCTTAATAAGCAATACTAGTACCACAGAGACAGAAAAAAGCATATATATATATATATATATATGTGTGTGTGTGTGTGTGTGTGTGTGTGTATGTGTGTGTGTATAAAAATATATATATTTTATTAGATGTATATGGAGTTACAATTGAGGAAGAAACATTGTCAACAAATCAAGAACAAATGTATATATACATAGTTATCCAAGGATAATGCTATGTCAAGAAAAAAGCAAATATATTTTTAATGGACATCTAACTCTTGTCACAAGTAAAACATTCAAACAACATTCGTGGTAAAAACCTACCTCTGCACTTTTCAGAGATTTCAGAAGATTATTTACTGTTTCTGGAAATGCACTGCCTAACATTCTCCCCATTTTTTCATAAAATGCTCCAACACAAGCCACTGCAGCCCTGTAGGTATATTTTTACTGGTCATTGTTAATAATACAATTTCATCACACTTTACTCATTTTTAGAAATCAGTATTTATTTGTCTAGAACACCATAATCCTCAATGGTCAACTTCCAAAAACACCTATTTAACCTTAAATGCTACAGTTAATCAAACTGTATTCTTTCTTGTCAGAAATAAAAAAAAATCCAAATATATATGTACATAATAAATTTTACTTCTCCTTTGAGAAGAAACCCAAACTTTTCTTTTATGAAAACTTTTCAAGGAATGTTAATCCACTATGATCCCTTTCTTCTCTCATTATATGACATTCAACATCAATCACTTATTAAGACAATTATATTGTTTGATATGTTGTGACTTAGCAGTTTGATATGTCTCTACCTCATCCTGCCAACAAAAAAGCAAACTCCAGAAACAAGAAATATATCATACATTTGTAATGTTCACAGTGCTTGCCACTTGGCCTATAAATAATAGCATTCTATTTTTTAAGACCTATGAAATTTAATCAAAATGGTTTTAATGGAACAGTTGGCTATGTATGAGAAGAAATGTAACAGCACATGTCCTCAAGAGCAAAGAGGCAATCTCACTGTCACTTATGTCAATAGTAAGTGAACAGCTATGAGTTTAGCTTAGAGGTAGAAGCAGGACAGTGGTTAAAAACAGATTTGTTTGCTGTCTGGCAGACCAGTGCCCAATTCCTAAAACCTGCCACCTAACAACTATGTGACCTAAGCAAGTTATTCCACAGCTAAAAGTTAAATAAATTTAGTTCATATAATTTAGTAGAATCAGGGAATCAACCCTCACTTTTTTTAAAATTATAAATTTCATGCTTTTTTCAATACTCTACAGCCTAATAATAAAGTTAAAAACAACTGTGGTTTCATGCCAGAATATATTGGGGAATTCCTAATCAGTATGTATGAATCCACTAGAAATATACATAAATAATATGTGATATACAATAAAAACTCAAATTAACCTGAGCTACAAAAGTATGTGGGTATTTGCTAAGTGGTGAATTAAATCATCAAACTATTAACACAGTTTTAAACTCTAAAATACATTAGAAAGCACTAGGACTCTCTAATCTCTAAAAACTTTTGAGACAACATCTATTTCAACATATCTAACAACAAGGTATCAATGTAGTTGAAAACAGACCTAAAAATCAGCTTCCAGGTTCAGTATAATCTTTCCATATCCTCCAACCCCTTGAATGTTGGTGTTCTAGAGTTGTGTCCATCCCCATCTTCTCTTCTCAAACAAAAATACTCTTCTTAGGTAGCTTTATCCATAGTAAAGGGTTCAGCCTACTCCCAAAGTTCCATTCTCTGCTCACCAAAACTACATTCTCAACTCAAATCTCTTGACATCAGACCAGGATTTCAACTGCTTACTATACACTGTCACTTGGATATTCCCACTTGTGCTATAAAATTGGCATGCCCCAAACTGAACTCTTGGTTTCCCCCTTCCTCCTGTTTTTCCCAATCAGAAGTTTCCTTTACCTAGAAAACAGGCTAGCAAACTACAATCACTAGCCAAATCTGGCCCACCATCCAGACTGCCACCAATTTTTGGAAGTAAAATGTTACTGGAAGACAGCCATATTCATTTATTTATTTACCATGACAGAAGCTACTAGTGGTTGGTACAGAGGTGTATAGTGCATATGGTGACAATGATTACTATCTGGCCCTTTCCAGAAAATGAGCTGGTGGTCCCCAGTCAATCATGTCTACCTTTCCTCCTCCCACCTTATCCCTTACCTCATTTCAATCTATCCTTTGAGGGTCAATCTTCTTTGGCTGATGTTCTTTTATGATAAACCTTCCTTGACACTGCTCTTCCTACTTGGTTGTTCTTTTCCCTCCCACAGGATGGGTATGTGGAAGGGCAACTCCTTCCCCAGACCTACTTAGCACTTTTGTTATCAGCAGCAAGCCTCAGGTTCCACCCACTAGGAGTCTCTAAGGTCACTCATCCCTTACTAAGTTACCCTGACAGAACACACAAAAGTTGAAGAGTCCTTGTCAAGTACTTACAATTTTGTTGGTAAGTAGGCTGCAGTGTCATCTTTATTTCTGATAATGTCATTACATTTATCAAGTGTTTGAAAAACAGTAAAAGTATCCCCAATGCTATACAGGGCTGCAAGATTTTTAGCTAATAATTTTCTTGTAGGTGGTCCAGGTGAACTACTTATTAATCCAGTTAATTGTTCAACAAGTTTTTTCTGTTTTTCCTTTACATCAGTCTGTCATTAAAAAAAAAAAAAGAACATCATCATTTTTCCTTATACCACTTATTACCTTTTAATCAAGATTTTAAAATATATTTAAAATCTAATGTATTTTAATACTTAAAATCTGTTTTACATTAAGCATGAACCATAAATAAGAACTTATAAGATAGGGAAAAGTTTAGTAAGATATGATCCATTCTTTTTTGTATTAAATGTTCTTCATTTCCCTCCAATGTGAAAACATTAGCCTCGAATAAAAGTAACAACTGTAGGGCTGGAGTGGTAGCTAGGTGCTTAAAGCACTGACTGGCATGTGCAAGGACCTGAGTTCAAACCCCAACACCACATACAAAATTAAGTGTTGGAGAAACAAAAACAAGATGAAAAATAAATAATATTGGTTCTCTTTTTCTCTCTCAATTTTTCCTTTAAAGAAAAAAAAAGAGTCACTTTTTTAAAAAAATTAAGAGTGATAACTCCAATCCAAAAACTTTCCAGGCCAATTTACTAAGAAATAAACCAAAAAAGAACTCAAAATTCTGGATGTATGGACAACTAATGTCTTAGACTCCAAATAGGTTTCCTCTGTAAAAGCAGAGTCAATAGTTCATAAAGTCACAGCTCAGTAAAGGAAACCAAAAGAAACTCTGAAGACACCTAGGCAACAGAACATAATACCCAGAACCACTCACGATCAATACTTAGAAACAATTCATTTATTTAAAAACGTTTAACTGTGCATTTACTGCATGCCATGCACTACCCTAGGGACCAGGGTGTGATAGTGAATAATACGAAGTCCCTGCCCTCATGAAGTTCACATTCTAGTGGGCAGGGACAGAGTTTATCAAATCAACAAATAAATAGCGTAGTGCTATTTTTTAACTATATATATATATATATATATATATAGTTAAAGGAGTAGCTATGCTGATATCTGGGGCAGGAACATTCCAGGCAAAGTGAACAAGAGGTGCAAAAGCTTTGAGGTTGGAGCATGCTTAGTGTACCTGAGGACAGCAAGAAGGCCAGTGTAGCTGGAGTGGAGTAAGAGAAAAAGGAGGAGGAAATGAAGTCAGAAGGGACTAGATTGCGTACACCCCTGTAAGAACTTTGTATTTTATTCTGAGAGAGAGTTTTAAGCAGGGGGGCATCATAACCTAAATATTTTAACAGGCTCACTCTGACTGTTGAGCTGAGAAAACTCTTAATACAGTACATGGATGGAAAGCAATTAGGAAGCTGCAGCAATAATGCAGGTGAGAGATAGTGGAGATGTATGTGATGAGAAGTAAATGAATTCTGGGTATATTTGTGGATAAAACCATAAGATTTGCTAATGAATACAATGAGAAGTTTGAGAAAAGAAAGATGGGAACAATGACTCTAAGGTATTTCCTGATATAGGGAACACTGGGGAAAGACAAATCAAGAATTTGGCTCAGATATGTTAACTTTCAGATGCCATTTCGACAAGAAAGAATTACATTAGGAAGCTAGATATCTGAGAGTCCTTTCCATACAGACAGAAGTAGAAATTTTAAGATTAGCTGATATCACAGAAAGAGTAAGTAAAGAGAGGAAAACTAAAGAATGACAAAGACTGAAGAAGAGCCACCAAAAGAGAACATTAGAAACTAGTGAAGCAGGTGGGAACTAAAAGCAAATGGTGTCTTGGGATCCCACTAACAGGAAGAAATGAACACAAAGCACGCCAAGTAACACCAGGTATTTTTTAATTAGAGTGGAAGGTGTACAAATATTCCTATTCTACACTTTATAATTTAGACATGTTTTATATACTCGTGAATTTGTCAATATGACAACAAAATAATGTTTTTAAGTGCTTCAAGGTGGAATATCAGATATACTAAAAGATATTCTGTATCAGTATTCTGATCTATTCCTATCTTTTAGTATAGCACAGAATACTGACTATTGTTTTGGGAAATCTGAGATCCACAATGCCTGGAGGAGAGGAGAAAACAAATGCCCAGTTGCGTGGAATTTAAGCAAAAACAGAAATTTCTAGTTGAAGATTGCAAGTAAATCCACGCACTAACTGCCTCTCTAGAAACTCCATTAAACCCATAACAATGGGGAAACCACAAGGGGGGGCAGAGAAGTTGAGAAGAAATTTACAGTTTATTTATACAAAAATTCACACAATTTACACAGAGCACCTGAAGTCCTGGGTGCTTCTGGAGGCAAGAGTCAAGATGCATGTGGAAATGGAGGGAATGGTTGAGTCTGCTTAAGAAGTGGTAAGATTTTCTCTCTCTTCCCCATTCTAGAATAAGACTGGAGGATTATTCTCTGGAAAGAGTAAGGTATTGTATCTCTGAACTTGGTGAGCCCAGGCTGTACAGCAAAGGGCTGGAATAACTGCACCAAAAATTGAGGAATTAAGTGAACATTTACATACTGGTTGTTGAAGTCTTCAGTTGTATCCCTCAATTCCTAGAGCCTAGACAATTAATCATAAACTCTTTAGTCATTAGAGTAAAAAGTCTCTTCTAAGGAATGACCAGCTCAGAGAAACCTGAGATACTAAGGCCAGGAAACGGACTAGCCTAAGATGAAGCCCAGTTAACAAAATTCACCCTTCCCAGAAGACTTTTCACAACTCACTCTACAATTTGACAGACAGTGAAAAATCATCACCATCTGAGGAAAGTATCCAATTTTAAACAAAGAAAATAAAACCCACAGCCAGGAATGGTGGCACATGCCTGTAATCCCAGGGGCTCAGGAGGCTGAGGCAAGATCATAAGTCAGCCTCAGCAACTTAGTGAGACCCTGTCTCAACATAAAAAAAAAGAAAGGGCTGGGGACATAGCTCAGTGGATGGGCATCCCTAGGTTCAATCACCATTACCAACAAGAAAAAAAAAAAAAAAATGAAGAAAGAAAGAAACAACACAAACCATAAACTCCCAATCAAAGGGACTATGTAGGAAGAGAAAAAGTAAGTCTATTATCAACTATTATCAACTCCTCAGAGAGAAAAGCAAAGATACTGGGATTGCTGACAGCACTGAGACCATTAGCATTTGTTAATGATGACTTTAAAGTGACACTAGTCACATAGCAGTGGTTTTCTCCAGTCACACTGAGCTGACTAGGCATAAAAATGAAGTAAGCAACTAGCTGAACATGACAAACTTTGGGTTTTGCCACAAAATAGGAAAAGGACAGACCAGAAATTCCCAATGGAGCAATATTCTCAAGTTTCCTAAGTGACCCACAACCTTTCCAAAACATAATGTGCTTTATTGACCCCTTCATGTTAATCCATTTGGGAAAAAAGCAATATCATACCTTGTTAGCAGCCACCAAGACTTTATCAAGAAAACGCAACCATTCAAAGATAAAAACTGGTCTCTTTGCTTCTGTGATTTGAGCCAAAGCTTCTTCATTTAGCAATAAACTGTGAGCTAACTCCATTACTGAAGTTTTTTAATTCGCACCTTAAATTAACAGATTAAAAATATGTGTAAGGATTTATTTAATGTTAAAAGTCAAGCTTAATGAATACAACCACTAAGAAAAGTATGGCTTCACTTCTTATCTCATTTGGGGAAAAAATATAACTTCTTTGACAGCACAACCGGAGAAGCACCTTTGAAAAGACAAAGGTACGAAGAAAACAATAAAATTGTGCTTGATGAGGAAGAATGAAAAAAATTGGGTGAAAGGAAAATTAAAATAAACATTGCAAAAAAAAAAAAAGGTATTATTCCAGAAGAAATGTGCCTAGCAGCCATAGATCTTTAGCCCATTCTATAAATAAGAAAACTAAATCACCAGTATCAAGCACCGCGGCGGAATAACCATCCGTTTTTTCCTTGTCCAGAGCTCTCTGTGCAGTACCTTCACCCCTTCCCCACTGCAACTGTCCCAGCATAAAGACACCAAACTGCACGCTTCCCGAGCTTCATACGAGGGCGGGGCGGGCGCGGCACTGTCCCCGCGGCCGCAGCGGCCGTGACAACACCGGCAGTCTGGGAATGCAGCCGGCAGAGGCCTCACGCGCTCGGGGTCTGAGCTCACCCGGCTGCTCTGAAGGGCGTAACGCAGCACCGGGCCTGGGAAATGCAAGAGGATGTTGCAGGCCTCCTCGACCCGTCAACCCCAAGTCGCAGGGTTCCTCAAGCTGTCAACCCCTGGAAGCGCTGGCTCGGAATCGAGCCCTGGCCAGAAGAGAAAACGTTCATTACGAACTCGAATTTCCTCCCCACCCCTCTGAAAACGTCTGGAGGTACAGGGATTTGTGTGTGTGTCAACGTGCATGCTTTGGCTGCGAAGGGGACGGCCTCACCTCCTAGTCTGGCACTGGGCGATCAGCTGAGCTCCGGAGGCAGAAGCAGCCGCCGAGGGACCCGGATGCCCCGCCTCCCGCTCTCTTGCCGACAGGAAGCGAGGGGAGGGCGCGTGCGCAGACGCTAGTGCTACGCAAGCGCACTCGCTACGTCCTCCTAGCCCCGCCTACCGCAAGTTTCCAGTCGAATCTGCACTCGGTAACAGGTGGGGGCGGAGTCTCCCAATCCTGCGCCAATTGGCGGGCGCATGCGCTGCGCGCGCACTCCGGACCCGGTCGGGGCGAGTAGAGCTGCCAGGTAAGGGTCCGCGGAGGCCTGGAAGAATGATTAGAGTGTGGTGCGCGCTGTCTGTGACTACCCATCACACGGTCAGCCACTTTCCCATCCGCAGGTGGTGGCAGCAGTGGTACACGGGGAGGAATGCGGGCGGGAAGGGATCAAGCGTTACCGAGCGACGTGTGGAAACGGGGCGTTTCTTGTCACTTTTCTGTACATCCCTACTTCGCCCATCTCCATGGGTGGATGCATAGTGGGACCCTCCGATTGTATGAAGCAGCACTCTTTGCTGCCAACTCTGCACCCTCTCTGGAAGAAAAGTTAAACCAACCAACCAAACAAACTTGTGCCTACAGCCTTCCCACTCAAAATGTTAACTCCATTCTTCCAGATAGGTATTCAAGCCGAAAATTTGGCATAAATTTGGATATAGTTCATTCACACACACCGCCTCCGATCCGTCAACGAATCCTGTAGGCTTTCCCTTCAGATATACCCAGAATTAGGCCCCTTTCACCGGGGTCTCTCCAGGTGATAGTCCAAGCCAGCATTAACTCTGCCTTTTTAAGGCCTTGTGAAGCTTTATGCTTATGTCTCTTGGGAATGAGTAATGTTAAAGTATATTGTTCAAATAGAAAGGAGACTTTTAAAAGAATTTGTAACCTCCATTCACCTCTGCCTTGCACTTTATAGCTTAAAGAACCCCTTGAAACTCATCTGATTATGAACTGGGGGTGTAGCTCAGTGGCAGAGCACTTGCCTAGCATGCATGAGGCCAAGCTCCGCGATCACCGTCATCACCATCTTTAACATCATCACCATCTAGTCCTGTTTTCAGTAGCAAAAGCACCTGAATTCTTTGTGGTTATGAACAAGTTATTTAGCCATATTAAGCTTTAATTTCTCCTACTGGAAAATGGGACCAACTATTCCTACTTTATTGAGTTGCTCCTAAAGTGGGTAAGTACTGACAGTTTTGTGTAAAAATACATATGAGGAATCTGAGGTTTAGAGACAGGCTGAATTACCACTATGCTGTATGTAATCATATCTTTGTTTGTCTTTTGGTGCCAGGGTTTAAACCCAGGGGCACTTGACCACTGAGTCACATCCCCAGCCTGTTTTTTATTTTTTATTTTAAATTTTGAGAAAAGGTCTCACTAAGTTACTGAGGCTGGCTTTGAACTTGCAATCCTCCTGCCTTAGCCTCCTGAGCCTCTGGGATTACAGGCTTGCACCACCATGCCTGGCTTAATCATACACATTTTCAACTTAAAATTTTAAAAATATAACTAATGCTTTAGGATGTACATGTGGAAAATGAATCTATAAAGATTGCCATACAAGGTACAATGGTGATTGCACCTCTAGCCAAAGGAGGGGTTGATGACAAAAGACTCCAAAGTGGCTGACTGATGAGGTTCTATATCCTGATGTGGATGAGGATTTCTGTTTTCTGTTGTAATATAACATATGATCCCAAAATTCAGCAACTTAGAATAACTGTAGTCATTTGTTGCATCACAGTTTCTGTGGGTCAGGAATTTGTTACCAGCTTAGCTTAGCTTGGACCTTCTTAAGAAGCAGTAATGAAAGTGCCAGCCCAGTCTGAGTCATCTGAAGGCTTGACTGAAACTAAAGGATCTATTTCCAAGGTGGCTCATTCATGTGGCCCATAAGTTTGTGCTGTCTGTTGACAGGAGAAATAAGTTCCTCCCATGTGGTCTTATCCATAGAGCTTCCTGAATGTCCTCATGTGATCCAAAAGGCAAGAATCAGTGAGGACCATCTTGGAGAATACCACATGGTTATAAGAGTGTTTGCCTCTTAATACATTGTTCAATGTAATTTTGTATTTATGAATATTTTTAAAAGGTGTGTTGACCTTGGAAAAAGTTTTCTATTATTAGAAAAATCACAAGTATTAAAGACACTTTTTTGTCCTCATTGTAGCAAAAAATTTATTAATAATTTATGATGTTTGGGACATGGTGTTAGGTAGTGAGGATATAAGGGACTTGTGTTTTCTAGCATAGTTGGAAAGATACACATCAAAAGTATTCAAAGCCAGTACAGTGTTAGTTTTTCTGTCCAGTATAATTGTCTAGACTCTTGGTTGTAGTAGGCAGAACCTCTACTCAAGCAAAGTTATGTAGTGCAGAAAGTTGTTAGTATGTTGCTGGGAAGGATGCTAGGTCACAGCATGAGAGAAATGAGGACCTTGAGGACTAGAATTGGAGACTTGTTGCTTTTAAGCTTATCTTTGCCCATTTTCTCTATCTGGCTTCATTCTGCAGACAGGTCCTCCTTTTATATAGCCAAGAAGATGGCCATTCACAGTCCAGCTTCATATACTCCAAGTTCAGAAAGCCCGGTGAAAACACTTTATTCCCTTTAACCCTTATATTCATGTCATGTAAGGAAAGAGATACTTATTTGTCCTGGTTGGGTTAGCCCTCCCTTCTTTGTGGAACATAGGGTACTCTGATTGGCCATCTTTGTGCCCAAAGGAATGAGTACAGGCTGCTAACATTGCTACCTTCCACAAGAGCCACATGGAGCAGAGGAGTGGGTTCCCAGAGGGAAGGATGGTAGGCAGGAAAAAACAGCATATGTGCCTTGTAATAAGTGGCCATACTTTTGTATCTAGCAGCTGGACTAGCAGTATTGACATTGCCTAGGAACCCATTAGAAATGCAGAACCTCTGGTACCAGCGCCCAAATCAGATTCTGAATATTAAGAAGATCCTGGAACTGCAGTAGTCACTCAGCAGTTACAGCACTTGCCTGGCATGCACAAGGACGCAGGTTCAAACCCCAGCACCACATACACAAAGTGCCAGAGCATGAAAGCCAAATGAAAAACTAAATAAAATTGATTCTTTCTCTCTCTCTCACTGTCCCTCTCTCTTTAAAAAAAAAAAAATCCTGGGGCAAATTCATATATACAAAAAATGTTTGAGAAGCACTTTGATAGATAAATAATCCTTTAAGGGCTAATAATTACATGATGTTAACTACTTTGGTTGGAAACTGTCCCCCAAAATATTTCCATATAAACAAGGTATTAATATATCAGGTTCCAGATAAGCAAATTTCTGTAACATGTGGTGCTATAAAGCCCAGAGTGGTCAAGACAGGTTTTAATGAAGGAGGCTAGCCTTGACCCAGGTGGAAGGGAATATCTGCTATATGCAGAGGGCAATGAAAATCCTGTATGGCTTGAATGATAAGTCCTAAAGGAGGGTCATAAGTCCGAGTATGAAGAATGACTGTGCTTTGCTAATGTGCCTGGAAGGTCAAGTTTATTGAAGGGTTTGAAACAAGTAACCTGACCTGCCTTGTATTTAAAAGAACAAAAAAAAAAAAAAAAACAAAAAAACACTCTTGTGGGTATGTAGAAGAGGTCAAAGGGAATAAAACCACTTAGAAAGCTATTATAATTCTTTAAATGAGAAAAAGTTGAACTAAATGGTCACATGACTGTAGAGAAAATAATGTCTATGAGGAATATTATGGAGGAAGAATTGTCAGAGGTTTACAAGAGGTCAGGAAGCAGGTGATAATGGTGACAATGTGGAACCCATGAGGTTTTAAGAGGAAAATGAATTGTTTGAACAGCTGAGTTTCAGAATGCCACAAGTAAAAGATGTCCAAAGGGCACTGGGATATGTAGCAGAGTGCTAGAGAAAGCTCATGGCTGGGCATACATAAAAGCTTATTTCCATTTTGATAAACCAAAAAATTTTTTGTTGTTACATTATCCTATTTGATTTGTAGATACTATTGCCATATGAAGTTGAACATGGCCGAAGAAGAGGACTATATGTCTGATTCCTTCATTAATGTCCAGTAAGTAAAT